>PVIU01012303.1:0-60753 GCA_004026605.1 Ondatra zibethicus | reverse complement strand
TATAAAATTCATGTTTTTTATTCTAGCTCTCCATTTCTGAGTAACAAAGAATCTCAAACCTACTGCTGTATTTAAATAAATAGTCTCAAAATGGATTCTAAAGAACATGGGCTAATACATTGGACATAATGGTGATAACTTGTCTCACAGTATTTGGGGATTGTAAACACGGAGATTTGGCACCAGGAATGAGATATTTTAACGTCTGTCCTCACCTGAGACTGTAATGTTACTAATATGAAGGTGATTTCTGTTTTGGTGTACTATGGTGTTCTCAAAATAGTTGGACTTCTTACACAATACCTCAAGGAACAAGGATGCGCAATTGCAGTGATCAAAGCAAAAACTGAACTTTTCTCATAAGTTACAAAATGTTCTCCAGGTATATCTATGAGTGGGAAGAACTGCAAACCTCTGCAGACTGAAGAAGAACTACCATGTCCCCAAACTGCCTAATTAAAGCCCTTCTCTTTTGTTTACATTTATTTCTGAGATGCCTTTCAAGTCAATGTTTGCATATGGAAGGAGATATTGATTGAAGTTCTTTCTCTGTATGGGGACCCAATTTTCCAAACTCCTTTTGCTGATAAACACATAAAGTTGGCCATTTTGCATACCATAAAGGAAAAATTTGAGCAAATTTGTGAACTGATTAGAGTTATAAATTATTTCCAAGATGCATGCAGATTCATCAGGAAAAGGGGAAATCTTTCCTACTTTAAGGAGTAAGAATTCATGCCCAGAGATATACAATAATTCTTCTATATTCATGAATATATCCACATGTGTATGGAAAGGTAGTACTTTTTAAGTCTATTTTACCTCAAGAAGTAGAATGTTTTGTATGCTTTTAAAACCTATATGCGCCCTTCCTTAACTTGTCTGCAGTTAAAGATCATTGTTTTTCATTTGAATATTCAATGAGAAATCAAAACTGCAATATTCACAGAGTTTCCTTTCCTCTTTTTCTTTTGAGCTTGGGGGCATGTATCCAACACTTTTATATTCTGAGCAAGTACTCAAGCGGTGAGTTACATTTCCAGCCCTTAATATTCTTAAGGATTTTAACTTGATAATATGGAATGATTCCAAAGTAAATTATTTTATTTGCTTTTTATTTTCTTCAAATAAACTTGGCAAGTTAAGAATCTATCATATATTAGTTATAATTTAATTTAATAGGTAAATTTATTAGACATATAAATGTCAAAGGCCTTATGCTTTATGATTTATTATTTTCATTCAGTTGTTTATAATTTTATCACTTTATAAGACATAAAAACACTTTATAGAAATACGGGAGGACTAAGAGTCAGAATAGGCAGGTCTTCAAGTTCATCTTTGTGATGAGACCTGTTAATTTTACCAAATTTAATGCTGACTAAATTATATGAGAAGCTTTGGTTTTTATGGGAACTTTTTAAAACCATGAATTGCATCTATGCCTTACTTAAGACAGTATTCAGATCTAACGAATGATATATTATCTAATTTATTTTTAATTATATCCTTTTTGAGATTATAATTAAATGATTTTCCTTTTCTCGTTCCCCCCTACAGACCTCCCCATATCCTGTAGAGTCATTTTTCTTTCCATTAATTATTCTCACCTGCATGTGTGTGTGTATATGTGTGCATGTCTATATTTGTGTGTATATGTGCATGTGTGAGTATTTCTCTGTGTGTAAATATACAAATATCTTTCTTAGTCTGTATAATGCTACTGGCAGGTATGTTTTCAGGGCTGAATATTTGGTATTAGATAACCAATTGGTGTCTTCTTCTCCAGCAAGACATCTCTCCCTTTCTCAGCATTTTTAGTTGCCTGTAGTTCTTTGTCTAGGATTGGGGCCTCATGAGATTTTCCCCTTCCATGTTAGGCTGTCTATTGATGCTATCATTGTTCAGCTCATGTTTGGACAATCGTGCCGGTAAGACTTTATGGAAATAGTCTCTGGTATTCCTAGGGAACAATTTATTTCTTTCCAGTTTAGTACCACTTATATTTAGCTACAACTTTGAGATTGTCTGTTATAGTGTAGATTGCAAATTCTCACTGATCATACAGAGAGCTATACACGTTGTCTCCCGAGGCAAACTACTCAACCTTGCTATCATTAGCTGAGAGAGGACTAACACTGTGGAACAAAAGTAGAGGCAGTTGATACATGTTTTATGACTAATTTTTTTCTGATTAGACACAACAATCTTTTATTCATCTCAGATAGGGATTCCACTATAGACCAAAGTATACAGACCACCAAAATCAAAGTTGGTAAACCAGTGAATTTCAGTGGGATTATTTACAGGAATATGAGTGAGGAGTTACTTACAAAAATAGAAATAATTCAGACAACTGCATCAGCAAAGCCCACCCCAGTACACGAGACAGCTCACAAAACCTATCAATCTAAAGTATATTCTACAACTGGCAGAAAACTCAACAGTTTGGAGAGGTTCTTTCCTGGTGGCTCAGTTGGTCTGAGACTCTTCTAGGAAGTTTTGCTGCTCACTTTCTTTTTCAGCATGCTTGGTTGGTCTTTACTTCTCCCAAGGCACTGGCCTTATCTGATAGTCAATTTGATTTTGCAGGTCCACTTCTTTGAGAGTGATTCTCAATAGTCTTTTACTCTTTACTTTGGGAGAGGGAGGAGTTTAATGAACTTGATCAATTTTTGGGACTTCCTGAAGCTATTTAAAGTTGTTTTCTTTCTATCTTAATGAGCCTCCATGAAGGATGAGATATTTCAACACTGGAGGAAACTGATATACAATTACATGAATAAAGACCCAAGGATGGTAGACTGAATAAATTATACTGGTATCCAGACTTTGTAGTAAAGATCAGAAAATTGGACTAATCAATTTCCAAAATTTTTTGAAGATTAAGTTTTTAAATGTGTGTGTGTATACATGCACATGTGTGTATGATTTATGTGTGGAGGCAGAGTACAACTTTCATGAGTCAATTCATTTCTTCTGCCATGTGGGGCTCAGTGATTGAATTCACATCTTCAAGCAATCTTGGCAGCAAGTACCTTTATCCAAGGAGCTATATCTCCAACTCTGGACTAATTATGTTTCAACCATGATAATTAAAGCAAATGAAAGAGATCTCAGATATAATTCATAAAAGACTCAAAGAATGTTAAAATATCATCTTTGTAGCATATTGTTTCATTTATTATTTTAACAGTTATATAGTAATATTTGAATTCTAGATTTGATTAAAATTCAGAAAAGTGTTTGGTGAAAATCCTGTCTAAGACTTGATTATCCAAACTCTTCCCAAACCTTGATTGTTTACATTACAATAATGCAAAGAACTCTTTAAAAATTATAGCTGAATGAATAAATTTTGTGAACATGATTCCCCTGAATAGTTCTAAAATTGAGTGGTTTTTACAAAGACACATATCAATACAAATATATTGAACTATGATAGAAGAGTTGTATAGTTTATATACAGTTATTGGCTAAATTTTAAGCATGGTGCACAAATCACAAATTAGTGATGTAGAATGAAATCTGCTCTTCTTTTACACCTCATTGCATATTGGATGGCATTTCACTTGGGTTCTATATTTATATTTCATTTAAATTTTTTTGCCATACAATATTTTAAGTTTAATCAAAAGTCAACTTAGAAAGGCCATTCTGCCTAAGGGATATTTTTCCATTAAGTATTATGACATATTGGTGGCCTTGAGGGATTATTGGTTTTTCAAGAAATATTAACAGCTGGAAATTTGCATTTTAATACAGTTCTCCTCAGCTACTCAAGCAATTTTATTTTTAAGACCTGTGACAGGTTTCAAAGCTCTAGTTCTAAAGCAATCTAGTCAAGTAGAGCTAAAATAATTTTATTACAAATAACTAAGTTTTTAAATAGTTTTTATTTTTTTTTCACCTGAAAAATTTAGTTGGAGATGTCAGGGAAATCAACACCCAAATTTTATGTCTGCACTATAAGCAGACTTGATAATTAGAACCAGTGAGGAAGAATTCCTTTTAAGCTTCTCCTTTCAGAGATTGAAGAATAAGAAAATAGGGCATCTAATTAAGTTTTTCTGATTAGTAGTTAAAACTGAAGTTGATGCAAAGCAGCCCTTCATAGGAATTGTTTCAGTCTATCTAGGTGTCTGTCCCTGAGGGCAATAATTTCTGAGATACCATGAGAAGATTCTGTGAAATGAGGGCTGAGTCTTTTACCCTTGATCCTGGTATTAAACACACAATCAAAATTGCTACTGGAATTAATTGGAGATTTGGAGCCAGGATCAAATGACGCTGCCACTTAAAAGGGTAGTAGTGAATAAAACTGAGTGGTAATTTTAACAACTATAAATGGCTTTTCTTCTAGAAATGACGAAGTGGCTAAATATCTTAGAATGGGAAATGGGGATGGAGACAATCAGATTTCCTCCTGATTTCTGATCTGAAATGAAAATTTGTTTTCTTAGTCAATCTGGACAGCAGAAAGTGGCCAGTACATGGACAGCTGTTTACTTGTTAGGTACTGAATCCAATTACAGGGTTCTAGTGCCCTCATAACTTTATAGTTTAGAACATGCCAGTCTGTGAGTGGAAGCTAGAGAAGAAAAGCAAGAAAACGTGGAAGTTAGCCTTTGAATTTATAACAGTGGGCAAGGGGGGGCACCTGAACACAGAGCAAATCTATAGAGAGGGGGACACCTGAATCCTTAGAAAATCTATAGAGAGGGGGACACCCGAATCCTTAGAAAATCTATAGAGAAGGGGACACCCGAACACATAGCAAATCTATAGAGAAAGGCACACCCGAACACATAGCAAATCTATAGAGAGAGGGACACCTGAATCCATAGAAAGTCTATAGAGAGGGGGACACCCAAACAGAGCAACTCTATAGAGAGGGGAACACCTGAATCCTTAGAAAATATAGAGAAGGGGACACCCGAACACATAGAAAATTTATAGCAAGGAAGACACCCGAATCCATAGCAAATCTATAGAGAGGGGGACACCTGAACACATAGCAATTCTATAGAGAGGGGGACACCCAAATCCATAGAAAATCTATAGAGAGAGGGACACCTGAATGCATAGCAAATCTATAGAGAGGGGGACACCCAAATCCATAGAAAATCTATAAAGAGGGGGACACCTGAACACCTAGCAAATCTATAGAGAGGGGCACCCGAACACATAACAAATCTACAGCGAGGGGGACACCCAAATCTATAGCAAATCTATAGAGAGGGGGACACCTGAAACCATAGAAAATCTATAGAGAGGGACACCCTAATCCATAGAAAATCTATAGAGAGGGACACCCTAATCCATAGAAAATCTATAGAGAGGGGGACACCCGAACACATAGCAAATCTATAGAGAGGGGGACACGCAAATTCATAGCAAATGGACACAGGTGGGAATGTTTGAATTCATATCAATTGGATGGAAAGGGAGCACCTGAGTCCACAGCGAAGAGATTATGCATTTCTTTCTGTTTTTTTCTCTTTCTTTTATTGTAACTACAATATTGTAGGTTTTTTAAAAAACTCTTTGGGGGCCTACGACCCAGCTCTAAATGCTTGGCCTTAACTTGGGCTTGTTTCTAGTCAGCTTTCCTAACTTAAACTATCCCATTTATCTTTAACTAAGTTTTGCCTCTGTGATTTTTACCTTTCCTTAATATATCCTTATTCTATTATATGTCTTATTCTTTCTTTCCTCTTACCCTGTGGCTGGCTATGTGGTTGGGTAACTGGCTCCTTTCCTTCTGTTTTCTTGGTTCTCGCTCTTCTCTATCTGCCTAGCTATTTCAGGTGTTTTAGACAGGCCAAAAAAAACCAGTTTTAAACAAATTCAACATGAAAGAATGCCACGTATCTTTGTATCATTAAATAAATATTCCACAGCATAAACAAATGCAACACATCTTAAACTAATATTCTACAACACACTATATTCTGGTTACAGTTTCTTTTCCTCTAATTATTCTGAATCCATCCCTACATCTCTTCCTACCCAGATATCCACCTTTTCTGTCTTTAATTGGAAAACAAAACGCCACCCAAAGAATAATAAAAAAATAAAATAAGAAAACCAAAACAATTCAAATACAAGAAAACAAACAGAAGAAAAAGAGCCAAAGATAAAGCACAAGAAATGTATAGCTACAAAAAGGCATACATTCTCATACACAGGAATCCTATAAAAACACAAAACTAGAAAGTCATAATATATACATAAAGGATCTGTATGTTTAAAAATGTCCTGATAAACATTATGTGACAAAGAACCTCCAAAGATACCAACGAGTTCATTTTGTGTAGCCATCTACTGCTGGGCATGGGGCTTGCCCTAAAAGTGTTTTGGATTCCCAAATGGAACATCATTGGATGATGCATTTATCTAGTTACTTTTTATCAATAAAAAGTCAGGAGTCAGATATTGGTTTAAGAACATGAAGGATCAGAGAAACAGTGGAGCAACCACCAGTGGCTTCCTATTTCTTCCATTCCTCGAGCAGAGATCCTCACTCAGGCCCGCCTTACTACTTTCTTTTTCTTATCTGTGCTCAGTCATCCAAAAACCTCTATGGTTAATTTTGGTTATCTAGTGGCTAGCTAAGCCCTCTGACACCAGGTAAGAATATGATTAAAATATCACACACCAATGAGAGAAAAACTAATCTTTCATTTTTAGATGATTATTAACTAGAGATGGCTTCTGAGTTAGGAATGGGGCTTATGTCTAGTTCTATGCTCAGTGCTACCCCCCCACCCGCCAATCTGGTGCAGATCCTTGAAGGGTAGGTTCAGGCTTCCACATTTTCTTTGAGCTCATATGTCCATTGGCCTTGATGTGTTTAGAAGGCCCTTTGCCTTAGGGTCATCTGTCCTTCTGGCTCTTATACTCTTTTCCTGTAGGGTTCCCTGAACCTGAAGGTAGAGTTTTGTTGGAGACAACTCATTTAGTGTTGAGTGTTCCATGATATCTCAATCTCTGAATATTATACAGATGTGAGTCTCTGCATCTGTTCCCACATGCTAGAGGAGGAAATAGCTGATCAAGGCACTCATCTAAGAGTATAGTGTAGAATGTCAGGTTATTGCTACATTCCTTTAGTATAATAATAATATCTAGCTTTCCCCTTTGTTCCTGGGCTATCTAGTCTCAGGTTCTTCACCAACTGAGCAGTGTTGTTTATGGGTTCCATGTCATAGAATCAAATCAAATATTGACTGATTATTCCTGAAAACTTTGTACCATTATTGAACAAAACTGTTTTGCAGGTGGGTCACCACTGTAGAATGATGAATTTCATAGCTGGATTGCTGTTTACTTTTTTCCTTTGGTATCCTGCAGAGTACCTTCTATTACTATGAACACTAGTTTGTAGTAGGAAGGTTCTAGTTGGGCAGCAGCTCAACCTCTCTGTGTTCAATGACTTGTGTAGGTGTTGCCTTCAGTAATAGGGCCTTGTACAAGTTTGTGGAGAGTATCCAATAGCTTTGGCAATAGTGTGGGTTGTCTTGGGGTTTCAATGGGATCTGTTTGGCCAACAACTTGATTGATATAATCCATTCCCATTACTGGAAACTTCATTTGGTAACAAGAGATGTCTAATTTGGACCATATCTCTCTTGTTATATGTTGATTTCTTTTATATTGACTTAATATATGTATGTGTTTTGGGAAACTTCTACTGCATAAGGTTTCCATATGACCCTACATGGCATTTGGTTTAAGCTGAACCTTCCCATATTCCCTCTCTTGCTCCCTCTGTTCCTCTTCCTCATTTGTTTCTTCCATTTCACCCCCTCTCCATGTCCTTCATCCTTGCACAATTATCTATCTATCTATCTATCTATCTATCTATCTATCTATCTATCTATCTATTTCTTGCTGTGGAATATTTCTTCTGTACTCTGTAAATATGTATTGCTTTCATTGTTAATAAAAAGTTGATTGGCCAATAGCATGGCAGGAAGAGATTGCATGAGACAGCTTAAGACAGATTGAATGCTGGGATGAGGAGGGGAAGAGTCAGAAATGTCGCCAGACAGACAGAGAATGAGTTGGACATACAGAATGGGATGGAGGTAAAAACCACATGTCAAGGGGCAACATATAGATTAATAGAAATAAGTTAAGTTGTAAGAGCTAGTTAATAATAAGCCTGAGGTATTGGTTAGAATTTATAACTAATATTAAGGCTAAGTGTGTTAATTATGAAGTAGCTGCTGGGACACAGAGAAACTCCACCTACAATATCTTCTTAGGGTAATCTCTCTTCCCCACTTAGTCCCTTACTCTATGCCTAACCTCTTTGGTTAGATGCATGGAGCAAGTGTATCTGTAGTAGGATGAAGTATCCTTTTGTATACACCCAGTAGTGGTATAGATGGATCTTGAGGTAGATCTATTTCCAGCTTCCTGTGTAACTGGCACATTGATTTCCATAGTGGCAGTGAAGGTTTGCACTCCCACCAGTAATGAATGAGTGCTCCTTTTACAGTGTCTTTACCAGCAGGAATTGGCATTTGTTTTATTGATCTTAGCCATTATGACAGTTGTAAAATAAAATCTCAAAGCACTATTGGTTCATAATTCTCTGATGACCAAGGATGCTGAACATTTCTTTGTTTCTTAACCATTTGAGCTTTATCTTTTGAGGTCCTCTTTTTAGATATCCCATTTTTAATTGAGTTATTTGGTTTTTTGATATCCATTTTTTTAGTTCTTTATATATTTTGGATATTAGCCCTCTATTAGATGTGTAATAAGTAAAGTATTTTTCCATTCTGCATCTTGTCATTTTTTGAACATGATGGTATTCTTTGCCATGCAAAAGCTTTTTAGTTTCATAAAGTCCCATTTATTAAAAATTATTTTTAATGCTTGTGCTATTGGTATTCTGTTTGAAAAATCTTTTCCAGTGCCAATGTATCCTTTACTTTCTCCTCTGTCAGATTCCGTTTGTTTGTTTTATGTTGAGATCTTTGATCTATTTGGAGTTGATTTTTGTGCTTATAAGTAAGGGTCTATTTACATTATTCTACATTATTTACATTGTTCAGTTTGACAAGAACCATTTATTGAAGATGCTGTCTTTTTAAATGTATATTTCTGGCTTCTTTATAAAAATTCAGGTTTTCATTGGTGTGTGTACTTATGTCTGAGTCTTCAATTTTATTCCATTGTTCAACATGTCTGTTTTTGTTCCAATACCACACTATTTTCATCACCATATCTCAGTAGTACAATTGAGCTTATCTATTCAATTCTTATATTTTCACCATTATCACTATTAAGATTATTTCTCAAGAGATATTACTTTTGTCATGTCATCTAATGGTGAATAATTCTATCACTGCAAGCTTTTTTAGTTTTATCATTATTTAATGAACCTTAAGGATTATTTTTTACTCTGTTTCAAGTGAAGAAATAATATTTAAACATCTGTGAGTACTGATTAAAGTCTTTTCATTTGCTTGTTTTGGAACTAAAAGATATCAGTGGTTTCTCCTAAACTTTATATATTTTTTTACATTCTCATTAATACCATGAAATCAAATTGCTATGAATATTTTCCAATCATGTTTTGGAGGCAAACCATTATTACTTTTGTTGCATAATGATTAAAATCTATTCTAGGAAGCAATAATCCTGTTCAAAACATGAGGAGATTAAAGAAGACTAGTTTCCTGAATATAGAGTTATGGTGTTTCATCAACATAGCCATGTAAGAGTAGACATTTTGTTCTAAATCATGTAGTAATATAGCTCTGTCACCTGTTTATTATTAGTTTTGACATTAGAACAGTGATGTTAGGTGACTGTAGAAATTTTATGAACAAGGTCAAATGAAAAAACAAATATCAAACTATGACAAACCTCATTTTATTTGTAGGATTGTTTCCACCATATTTAATATTTAGAGCACACAGCTTCTGCCATGCTGTTCACTGTATTCTGCATTGTAGTATTTGTAGACGGAAGTTTCTGTCCTGCCTGGTCCCATAGCCATTCAGTCCCAAAGAAACACACAGAAGATTATATTAATTATAAATTGTTTGTTCTATTAGCTCAGGTTTATTATTAACTATCTCTTACAACTTAAATTAACTCATGATTTTTATCTATGATTAGTCATGTGGCTTGATACCCTTTCTCAGTGTAGAATTTTCATCTTGCTTCTTCTACATCTGGTAGTAAATGCAGACTGAGATTTTCCTTTCCCCAAAATTCTCCCAGTCTGGTTGTCCCACCTATACTTCCTCCCTGGCTACTGGCCAATCAGCATTTTATTAAGCCAAAACAAATGACAAATCTTTAGAGTACAAGCGCATTATCCCACAGTAAGTATTTGTACAAAAACTTAATGAATTGGAAAAACATATTTCAGACATGGTGGCTCATACTTGTGATTCTACGTCTCGATAGGCTGCAGTATGAGAAATGCCATGAATCTGAGGATGTCCTAGACTATAAGGTGAGTTCCTAGCAAGCCTGGTGAACAGAATGAGACTGTCCCACAAACGTGCAACAAAGGCATGTGTTTTGAAAAAAATACAAATAAGTTTATAGATTATTCTTGGTGATATGCAATTTTATTTATGAGCCACAGTTTTCTCACTTTCCAAATGATATTTCCCCTGTCTTTTCTGAATAAGAAATATAAGTCACAGGATTAACTAAATAATTTTGAAACAGAAAATACATTCAGTGAACTCCTGTCTATCTCCCTTTGCCTCCTGAAAATATACCTTTATTGTTTTCAGTGCTCTCTAAAGATGAAGGTCATGCATTTTGACCTGATTTACTGCATAAATTCCTGACCACCACATCTGAGTCCCTGCCCCACCAGAGATAATCTATCATGTGCCCTATTCAAAAGAGCTTAGAGGTGAACAAGAACTCAAAACTTCCCACAATGCTTTTATGTTAAGCTCTCTATTGTGTCCTGACTCACTTTTCTTCTCACTGAGCTCTAATGGTAAAGCAGTACAGACAGCCTTCTCAAGCCATCAGGACCTCATAGGTATCCTTTATATTCTCCCTCCCTGCCTCTCTCTCTCTCTCTCTCTCTCTCTCTCTCTCTGTCTCTGTCTCTCTCTCTCTCTCTCTCTCTCTCTCTGTGTGTGTGTGTGTGTGTATGTGTGTGTATGTTTATGTATAGCAGAGTTTGAGGATGAAGAAAGTAAAATCTAAGGATTTTGATAAAATGTTTAATTATTCTGATAAAAAAATAAGAAGCAGACATGGCATTTGTATGTCATGCCCTTGTTATCCAGGCTTATTTAATTTGAAGGGATAGGGTTTTCAGAATTTCACATGTTAGTGGAGGAACATATTTAAAACAAATTAACACAAAGAAAAGTGAGAGAACAGGTGGCATTTATTCTGATTTGAGAGACAGCTAGACTGCCCGATAAAACAGGTTTTGTGTTTAAAACAGAAAACACAACAGGAACAAGGTCAAAGTGCCATGACAATAGTTTTAGAAAAGACAGTAAGTCAACAGAGATAGGGAGAATCACAGTGGTACAAACCACAAGACATTTGTGAAGTCTGAGAAGGTTTAAGCTGAGCTGCCTTTTAAAATCTTGTTCCCCAGTGCCTAGAGGAACTCATTCATAAGCAGATTCCAAGTAGGGGATAGGTCTCAGTGATAAAATGCCTGACTTCTTGCTGTAGAATAATCCTTTTGTACACTGTGAAGAAGTGTTGCTCTCATTGGTATAATAAAGAGTCAACTAGTCAATAGCTAGGAAGGAAGAGGTTAGACAGAGGAGCCAGACTGAGAAAACTTGGGGGAAAAAGAAAGGCAGGCTCACCAGTCAGACACAGAGGGAGCAGGATGTGTAAAAAATGAGGTACCAAGCCATGAGTCACAAAGGACAAGAATAGAAATGGGTTAATATAAGTTGTAAGAACTAGTTGGTAATAAGCCTAAGCTATCTATCAAGCATATATAATTAATAATAGGTCTCTGTGTGGTTATTTATGAGTAGGCTGGTGGGACAGAAAAGTCATCTTGTATTTTATGTTTGCCCAAAATACCCTCAACCCCCAAAATAAAAATAGCCAACACACAAAGAAGACTCTTAAATACTTTCCAGAATTACTTAAGTTTATAAGTTCATAATGAATATCTTTCTGACACACTTTTCAGCAATCTTTTGTCTCAGTTGTAGCTATTTTGCTGAGGTACTCAAATACTTAAAAAACCTCAATATTTTCAAATGTTTTCTGGAGTTATATTGGTTGGTGATTAATTATTTTTGTTCATATAAATGTGGTTGTTTAATTATTTTTACAATTCAGGATATTTTATTCCTAGTGCCCATATATGAATATCATTCATGCATATATGTCTAAAAGTTTCAATACGAAGTATTTGTAGAGTGATAAATATCTTATCAAGGAATACACTAAGTAAAACAACTAACAGTAAAGAAGCTTTCTTCCATTGATCAGTGATGATGACAATACTGGGTTGGGATTCAGGGAGAAATAAACCTGCTGTCTGCTTTAATAAGAATAACAAAGAGAATTAATTCAATCTGAGAAATGTCAATAATGTTCAAGAAGGAAACCACTTGGAAGCCCAGATGGATGTGGGTAAGGTTCTGTAAAGACTCAAAGATAGAAGTTTCCGAAGCAGTCATACAGTTTTATTATCAGCCAGGAAGTACCTTATGGTTTACATGCCCTTATTGTACTAGATGTATATAACTACATATGGCAAAAACAGATGCATTACATGGGAAAATAGAAACAAGAGGAAAGATGTCTCACAAAGAAATAAAAATCTTTATAAAATGGAGTAGTGATAGGTGCTTCATGTAGTGAGGAAAATAAAATATGTCTATCTACATAGGCTCCAGTAAGTCATATATATCAAGAGGAGATTCTGTCAATTATCTATGTTATAAAATAGGTTTACAGGTATACCAAGCAATCCTGCAGGTCAAGTAGTTCTAGAGAGATAAAATGGACTGTAAAAGATATGTTAAACAAACAGAAAGGGGTGGAAAGTATTCCCAGAAATAGATTGCATAATGCTTTTAACATTGAATTTTCTTAACTCTAATGAGTAAGGAACAATGGAAGCAGAGAGACACTGGATAATAGAAGAAATTTCTGAATTAAATCAGCCAGTGTATTTCAAGGATGTGTAACCTCACAATGGAAACCGGGAGATGTCCTACATTGGGCAAGGAGTTTCACTCTTGTTTCCACAGGAGAAGAAAAGCAATGGATACCATCAAAATTAATAAAGATTCAGACTGAAAAAGAGAAATCTCTTGACAAAGAGAAATGAGAGCTTTTTCACATAGGTGACAATCATACAGGTGGTAAGATAACCTCATAAGGCTTGGGGCATGGCTCAGTTCTGGTCTTTGCAGGAAAATACTCATCTTCAAAAAGTCGAGAGACCTTTGACATCTAGATGCCTAAAGATGAAAAAATAGCTGTCCAGAAAGAATCACCAAGCAAAGAGAAAACTGACTTGTGAAGCTGTATCTTCTGCAAAATAAAATTTGATTATCTGAACATGTATACATCTCTACTTAAAATTCAAAGCTGGCTTTGGAGTTGGACAATGGCTACCCTTCTCTAAATCCAAGCAAATTGTTAAAAGAAAGATTCAGAGTTTCTGTCTCATGTCAGGAGCCATCTGGTGTGAGACAAAAAGAAGAATTTAGGAAAAATTTTGCTTTTCTCCATACTTATTTTTATCTCTATCATACCTTTCATTGAATATACGTGTTATATAAATAATGTTTAAGTTTTCCATAATGAACAATGAGTTTTCCTGCATTATCTTTGAAGTTTCCAGGAAGAAGATCGGGCCCCAAAACAACTCCACCTGATTGATATGATGTCATGATGCTGATAGCTCTATTTTAAGACCAGTTTTGGATACCAAGTCCTCAAAATGGTTCCAACTCAGTTAGCTGAAATGGTACACCTTCTTCCAACATTCTGGCCAGAGCTTCAAACAATAACTTCAGAAAAATTCTACTGAGTACTCAGAGACTATTTGCAATTATACCAGACAGTAATCTTAAATCTTAACCATCATTTTACTTTTATAGGATCCCATAGAAAAAACATTGCCCCCATAACAGCTGGAAGTAATTCTAGAAAACAACGTCTTCCAACAAAGTTTGTGTGCAGGGTGAGGGACATCAATTATGGGTTGATTATAATTGGTATAGGGCTGAGGGTTGCTGTGAAAATTATGTAGGCTCAGAGATTTCTTTGGGGAAAAAAAGGGAAATTGGATACTAGGTAGATTATATTGATAATAGGTAGATAGTGTGAGTTACTTGTACTATTAATAATAGTGAATAATAGAGTGAATACTTGGAACTATTATTGATAGGCAATTTACATTGATAGGTATATATTCTTGTATATTGATACAAATTCAAGTTATATTGAATATGCTCCTCTTTCTGTTTACAACATTTGTACATCTAGGCAAAGTTATTTTTTCATACTGTATGCATGCATGCTTTACCTCTGCTTAAGACATTTTGTATGTTGATACAATTTTAGAATATATTATTCACATTGCACTGTACATTTCTATCTCTGATCAAGATACATGTACATTGTTTACATTTTAAGGTTATTGTCCTCATTTGTTGCACAGTTGTTTAAAGATTGTTTAATATTCTAATATGAACTCTTAGTCTTTAAGCTATATAGGTATTAAGTATTATAGATCTCTAGTTATCTATGTTTGTCATACTTCAATTAGACTTATCAGGTTCTTTAGATACATAGAGATTTGTATTCTTCATTGATAGGTGATCTTTAACCACTTCAAAGAACTGTAAAATAATACATTTAAATAACTTAGGGTTCTGTTGACGTGAGACACAATTGCTCCTGGTAGCACCAATCTATTCCTGAGAGAAAGTTGAGCACCAAAATCACTTCACTTGGAGCTTGTTTTCTTCTTGGCAAAACTGGCCTTTGGGCAAAGAATTACCCATGACTTGACCACTGACAAAATGCATGGTGTCTGGATTGGCAAGAAAGATACAAGAAAAAAGATTGTCAAACCTTGCTAAGACAGGGTAAGATGGGTCTGAAAATTTTCCTGCCTCGGATACTCTAAGCCTTAGCCAAAGTTTGTCGCTCCAACGTTGCAAATGATACTTTGGGTGATTGCCCAGGTAGCCAGTTCTCTCTGTCATTTATTTCACATTTAATGCTTAATTAAACTCCCTGTTTACTGAAGTAATATTATCTCCCTTCTCAAGTCTTTGATGGGGTTGAAGAGTAGATGTAGTTACCTTCTTCTCATGACTTGGCCAAGTTATTTCTAATAAAAGACTTAGATTCCTTTGGATAGGATAATTATTGAAACATTACCATATGTTTCTTGCTTGATATTGTTTATGCTGGTTGTAACTCTAATTTTTATACTTGATATTTGCTCTTATTGCATATAGTTTTGTATTAGGCTTGGAACTCTTTTATTTACACAAAAGGGGGAGGTGCTGTGGGAACTCCTTCAGCCAGTAGCCTTTAAGATACCAGCCCACTTGGGCATAGCCTCTTATACTATAAATGCCAACGTAAGGCACGTGCTCACTCTCTCTCCTGTTTTTTGGATTTGGTTCCTGTTCCCCATTCATGCAGAGGACTATCTGTGAGTCTACCCCTAAATAAATAACCCCTTATTATACTCATTTCTGAGCTAGTGTGGGATTATTTTATATCATCCATCATCACAATACTACATAATAACATGGGCTATGGAAGAGAGAAGTTAATATCAGATGGTTGATTGTAAAAATACCCTTTGAGTCACTGATATCATGTGCCTTAATCCCGATACCTGGGTTTGAGTGATGAGTAAGATTACCCCTAGTTGGAGGACATACTGGCCATCTAAAAAGTACTAGGCTGGCCAGGCTTTTTGAAAACAGACAGAAATCATTACATTTATTTCTTTTTAGGAAATTACATTTGAACCAGGAAGTGAATGATGAGGAAGAGTCAGACACCCATGATCTGGATAGAAATATGTATGAGGAGCATCAATTTTACATGGACACTGTGACATGGAAATAAAGCTCTATTTGAAGTCAACATTGGCCACAGCTGCTTTTGAATGTCTTCTTATGTGGGTACTGTCTCTTAAAATGTATCTTTATAGCTATTTTCTCTATAAAAGTTGTTTTGGATTCAAAAGTGTCCTTGCAACTCTAGCAACAATTCTAAGGGTGAGGTTCGGTCCAGGCTGCGCTTTCTGTCCTTTAAAAAAAGAGTCCCTTATATTCTCCAGCAGCTGTAACACACCGTGAATATTCAATTAAAATCAACTGCACACTTACTTATCCCACTCTAGGGATAAAAAGCGTAAGCTAACTTTGAATTAACTTCCACTCTAAAAACATGACTTCATTTCAAAAGCTTCGAGTGCTTTCCGGGAAAGTTTGATATCCTTATGCCTCCTCATTAGAAGTCATATACAGTTAGTTTGGGTAGAACTAGTGAAAAAGGAGAACAGTATAAAGTAAGTACTCAAAAAATACAATGTATACAAGCAGATACATCAGTTCAGATGTTTTTTCCCTGGGTGATTTATGATCTTTGGAATTATAGACAGAAAAATTGGGTGTTCTTCAAACATGTATACTCTCTTACTCCTACTGATGAAACAAGAAAGAAACTAAATTAGAGTCCTAACACTCCTTTGGTTAATAATCACCTCAGAGGCTGGGTGCTAAAAAACATTGTATATTTATGTAGATCCAGAAAAATCACATTTGAGAATCTCACATCCTAATAATCTGTTTAATGCTCAGCTCAGAATTGAGGCTGGATAGGAAGTGGTCACCTTTCCCCCTTTAGAATGCAGACAGAGGTAGCCTAGGATGCTTACACTTGTCATGCAGTGCTGCTTAGACTGCTGCATACGGTGGCATGGAAAGGATGTGTGAGATGAGGACTGATATTCATGACGTCAGAAAGAGGCAAGAGCATACCAATAAGATGAGAAGTGTGGCAGTGAGGGTTTACAACAGTGTGGGTACATGACTTTTCAAAGGTTGGAATGAATATTTGGAATGAAGGTATAGTAAAGCACATGAGTAGATGGTAGCCTTTAAGGTTATGGCATTTTTGATATTAGTTTGAAAGAAGAGAAGATGGGAAAATGTATACCAATTCCAGCATGTAAACAAAAGGTAAAGGTTCTGGATAAAACTCAGATATTGAAAAGACTAAGTTATTTGGATGCTCTATGGCAGGGAGGAGAATATTTCAAGGACTAAGAAGTAAACTGAGTTTTGTTAATACTGAGACATGGGAAACACAAAGCAAAAAAAAAAATACCCTACTAGGTTTTGCATTCACTACACTTAGTAAAATACAATCATGATCTTTCCTAAATAGCCCTGACACAGTGGCGGGAGAAGGAAATCAGAGTGATATGGTTTGGAGATAGCTCGGATGGGAAATGAGAAAATGGTGTCAGGCTGAGTATGCAAGGTGCTTTTTCAGCTAGATTGTGAATCTAAAGAAATACTGTCCAATGGGACAGGAGGAAAGGAGAGATGTCACAGTGGAGATTGCAATCTTTTAGTAGTTTCCAAGTCACATCCACTAAAGAAAGAGATAAAAAGAAACTGGAAGTGCAAGGAGCATTTATTCTCAGGAGGGTTACTTTTTAGCTGCATTAGAGGAAAATATGAATAAAGATGTAAAGAAAGGAATGTAAGGGGTTGAGACGTTTTCATTTTCTGAAATGTAGGTGTTCAGGGAGGGATGGAAAGCTCCTAAGTGTTAAGGCTATGAGAGTTCTGCTTGGTGGCTTCCTACAGTCTTCATTAGAGGCTTGAGGCACAAGCCCTCTTCTTAACTATATGCACAGATTTCATGGCCCATGTCTAGTCTGAAACAGACGTTCTTGATTTTCATTATGCATGTCTAGGGAGTGTGGAACTCTACAACACATTCTAAACTTTTTTGGGTATAACAAGTTTGGAGTGAAAATATGACCGTGTAGTAAGTACCATGAATTAGCAACATTGACGAAATCACCCCTCAAATATTCTGTGAGGAAGGCCTCTAGTTTAGAAAACTAAGACATTAAGGGGTTAACTCAAATCATGCTATCAGTGTGCAGTGGGGTAGTATTAGTTCATTGTCCCTTTAGTAAAGGGGTAATGCAAATCCATCTGGATGGCTTCCACTCTCAAACTGAAAAAAATGCTTAATACCTCATACTCTGAGAACCTGAGGATTTTTTCCTACCTTCATTTAAAACAGTGATTCTCAAACTTCTTCACACTGTGACACTTTAATACACTTTCTCATGTTGTGGGGATCACAACCATAAAATTACTCTTGTTGCTACTTCAGAACTGTAATTTTGCTAGTTATGAATTGTATTGTAAATATCCATGCTTCCCAATGGTCTTAGGCAACCCATGTGAAAGGGTCCCTTAATTACTCCCCAAAGGGATCAGGACTCACATGTTGGAAACTGTTGACTTAAAATATGATTTTTCTGACTAATTATTTAAAACTGCCTCTTTACAGCAGGATGCTCATACTTAAAACTGCCCTGCTATATGTTAATTCTGTACCACAAATTCAATAGGAAAATGTTTAAATATCTAAACAATTACAAGAATATAAATGAAGACAAATTATGTTCTTATAATATTCAGATATTTGATTTTTTTAAATAAATTTTCTCATAGCTATTGAGAAAAATCATTAAATGCCTGCTTTTGCAAATTTTGGTAAATTCCCATTTAGAATGAGTGAAGTACTTAAGAGGAAAATTTGAGCTGTTTTTTTCTTACATATAGAACCTAATATTTCATCTATCATTTTCTCAACTAAGTGGTGAACACTGGTTGGTCACCAGTGAACAAAGAGAATTTAAATATAGGATGTTAGTAGCTATAATTCACAAGCAGCATCTCTAGTGTCCCTGAAAAGGATGCTGCATTCATGAGAAAAGTGCCTTCCATGATAATCATCATGTGCCCATGACTTTATTTATTTGGTTTCTATAGTGTTGAAAGACAGAATGAAGCTTTTATAGTTACAAATCAATTTGAATTGATAAAACACCTCCCAAATGGGCTGAGGAAAGTTTATCATTGTTTACCTTTTAATTCAAATCAGCTATGAATTATCTATGTTGCAGCTATATTTTGACAGTTTAAATATTAAGAGTTTGTGATCAGAAAATGTCTATTGTTTAATATCCATGTTTCATCAGTGCTAACCCATTTATGATCATTCACTATCAGTGTCATTTATCACATGCTACTTTAAAAGCAAAAGTAAAATAAAACCAGTAGTATCCAGAAATCTAAATTACAATCCTAAATATGGTACTTATTCTTAATCAGCTTAAAGAAAATTGCTTAATTTTTCTTTGCTTCACATTTTCTAATGTATTAAAAATAAAATTATTACAGAATATGTTCCACATACACAAGTATCTATTGACCATATATAGGGTATCATGACTGATTAAAGAAACAATGCCATTCAAGCCAAGTTTAGCAAACCAATGATTTTTGTTAAGGCTACACAGAATGGAATTCAAATGTATCATGGAAGAGCCCTGATAACTGATAGAGGCAATGGAAAATGATGAAAATGCCCTTTGCATTCTAAAAGAAAGGAATTTGAGCGGCCCCTCACTTCCAAAGTTAATATTACATCTTTAGGTCACTTTAAGACTTATGATTGCTATTCTATTGTGTATGCTGCCCACTTGGTTGACTTATTTTTAAGAGATCAATGTAACAACCACACTGGCTTATCTTAGATTTCTGATGTAACCAACTTTTACATAATAAGCTAAGGTGTAATTGATCTTAAATTACATACTGCTTTTCCATGTCCCTGATTCAAGAGAAATGCATGTGTGTTCATATGTGTGTTATGACAATTGTTTGCTTGAAACAGAAAATATGGGCGGCAAGTATCCTTATAAAATAGAAAACTAACATAAATATTGGATGAAATATATTAATGTTGCTTGATAAACATTGAAGATTGTAATACTATTTGTTATCTGTGTGAAAGCCAATAACACTATTGCTTATAAAATTTTTAAATTTCTAAAAAAAAATAAATAAATATTAAGAGTTTATTTAAGTCCCAGTATAATTTTCCTTTCTGTTAAGAAAATCATATTTTACATTGACCCATCTTTGGGAGTGCTCTGATCAATGTCATTCCATCCACTTGGAACCTTAGTGTTGGTTCCATTAAGCTGATGGGCCTGGCTATTGGCAAGGGCAGCATAATGATTTTCCTAGAGCTTCCCCAACATTTCATAGATTCAATTGGAATTTTTAAGACTGTATATAAAATAAACGTCTTGGTTCTCTCTTTTATTTTGTTCTGTTTTTTGTTTAATTCTAGAATGCTGTTACATTCCACGATAGCACCAACTCCATGTGCATTCTTTCAGAAAAATTTATTTCACTGAGATTTTTTAAAAATGCATGATAAGTACAAGAATCACTCTTATAAATTAACATCTGGGTACACAAATAACCCATCTATTATTTTTGTTAATGTTGACTGTTTCCAGCTTGTCAAAGTTCATTAAAACATACTATGATACTATGTGAACATCAAAATTAACATATCTTAATGCATGTACCTATTTTTGTCTTCTATCCCAGATTTAAATCCATTATTTAGATTGATGTTTTATTCCACTTGTGCTTGTAATTGAATTCTCTATTAAAATAGATAGTAACTTTCAGATGAGAAAATTAGAATTTCTCCAACCATAAGAGGACTCCTTTGCCTAGCTAAGTTATCATGCTCAACTTGTATATTTTGTTTCTCATTTTTTCCAGTCCTTTTACAATTGATAACTAAGAAAACAAAATGAGGCCGTAAGTGTTCTGCTTTGTTCATACTGTTTGTAAAATTTCCTTCCTTTTAATGTTTTCTCAGCCAGTTAATCTGACAGGGAAGCACGTTACCAGGGAATGGTTTTCACAATGAATCGTACAGTTAATACAGAGCTAAGAATTACTGGAAAAGCTTGCATTACAGTTATGCTCTACCAGCCACAGTAAAACTCTTTCTATATCTTCAAGGAAGGTGCTAAATGCTGGTATAGTCTTCTCTTCTGTGGAAAGATTGGACACAATCAAAATTAGAATGCAACTCTATACCATAAATATATCTTCTTTCTATTACACTTCAAAATTCCAAATCGTGCCAAGGGATTTGTTTTCGAAAACATATATCTATTTTTTGTTAGCTAGAGAAATAATAGTTGATATTTTCATTTTAAAGCTTTATAATATAATAATAGCAACAACTCTCAAATGTACACAGAGGTAGAGAGGGTAAAGAAAAGAGGTTGTGTGGTCTGCCTTCAACTTTCTTTCCTTGACTTTTCTGTCTTTTGGGGCAGAGCTCATATAGCCAGGACTGCTGCTTAACTTGATATGTGACTGAGAATAGCTTTGAACTCCTGATTTTCTTGACTCCACTTCACCAATTCTGTGATTATAGACATGTTTGACTATGACTACCTAGAAGTTTTCAATGTTTTGACAATACAGAGGTTAATAATCTAAATTAATTAACTATTGTGGTTACATACATAATACAAAAACATCAGCAATTTCTCTTCCACGTTTTATTCTCAACTCATAGAACACATTATAAGAAATTTTGGTACTTATCAGATTTAATTGAAATGAACACTTATATTAATGTAATGCCATTTTTTGTTGAACATCAAATTCTTTTTTTATGAAAGAGTCAGAGGTTATAGGTTGGAATGTTTTGTATACATGACTTTTATCATTTACAATAATTTATTGAAAGGGAGATTGCAAAAATGTGTTATAAGTATTAGTGCAGCTGGAGTTGAATATCTATAAATAGCAAACATTATTAGAAACATATTTGCATTTCTATTGTCATGAAAAATATTTGTGTTCTAATTTAGACCTTCCTATTTTATAACTCTCATTAATGCCTCTCAGTAAGAGATAATCAGCTAGAAATTTACATAAACCTGTGAATCGTACAGGCTTTGTTTGGCAGATGGACTCATCCTGGTCAGTATTTCCCAGAGTGACACTTCACTGACATCTCCGAGTTGTACTTAGATTGCTAGAGATTATATAGGATAACAATTAATAAAGAAACAACTATTGAATTTGCTATGGAACCTTCAATATATTCTTGTACTAAGCTATATTTGCTCTTTATACAGTGAGAAGTGGATATTTTCACAAATAACATCAATGTAGGCATAAACTCATGGAAAAGTTATTGCAATGTTAACTACATGGCTTGGTATCTGGCTTGTGCTAATGGAAGACTATATAACCCAGATCAAAGAAAGCAAATACATTTTGCAATAAAAAACATAAGGAATTGGGAGCAAGTCTGGTGACATGGAAGAGTGTATAACAGCCACATGTAGTGGTCAGTAAGAAGAAAGTAACTGGTATCGAGAGCATAAAGAGGTTGGGAATCTAAGCAGATAGAGCGGCAAGAGAACAATGCAAAGTTAAGAATCAGAGGAGCATATTTCACCATGAAATGTTTGAAAGCTTTGAAATATGTTTACAAACGAAGTTCTCACACATGAACAAAAGTGAATAATGAATGACAGTACAATGGCTATTTTCTTTTGGGCACTACATGGCTAAGTATGCATATTAATGTTGAATTTGCTGGTTTAAAACAATGGCATAGATAAGCTCCATTTATTTGACTCATACACATTTAATAATTTTATCCTTATAATTTTCAACTTGAGATGTGTTGTTTTCAGTGTGACTAGTCAGCAATTACGATTTTAATGAGGAATGAAGATCAATATGACTACTTAACATTACAATAGCAAAGTAAGAAATTTAGTGGTTGAAAGTTTTATGATCCAAAGAAAACATAAATACTGAAGGTTAGCATGACCTCCAGTGAATAAGTATTTGTTGACCTAAAATATTCAGCAAAAAAGCCAGGATTATGTAATAGTAGAACTTGACTTCAAAGAGACTTAGTGTCCACTATTTCTAAGGAGATCCTCCCTACTAAAACACATGGAATTGTAAATTTGCTTATTCAGCAGAGAATGCAGTGTTCACTGACTGCTTTGCTTCAGTACTCTTACACATACGAAAACTTCAATTATTGTGGAGAGTCATGTTTTGATTAATGTTGCTATTTCTATTTGATGGCTTGCCTCAAGCTTCTAACCATTTTCGTGGAATGTAATGCAGTTTAAGCTTGTTAGATCGATCAATTCCCATATTAGATAGTCATAAACATTCACAAGCATCTTTTAATCTAAAAGTTACATAATAATATATTTCAGAGACTCTTTAGTGCAATTCAGAGTAATCAGCCATCTATGTATCTGAAAAGGTTTATTATATAAACATATTTGAATGTGAAAAATGATTCTGTGGCTTAGAGCATGCTGAAAGAATTACATGGGTGAACTAGTGCATTATTGAATTTGTTTTATGATTTTTAAAATCGTAAAAGTAAAATGATTCTATACAACAAACATCCCCAAAACATTATTATTTTGGATTATAATAATATGTGAAGCACACAATTCTGGAACTGAACATAAATGTCAGCACAATCAAGTGCAAAGAACACATATAGTCTGTTGGGGTAGGCTGCTCATTTTTTTCTGGCCGCTTAGACCCGAAATAATCACTTAGAAACTATATTATTTGCAATACTGTTTGGTCAATAGCTTAAGCATCATTTTAGCTAGCTCATATCTTAAATTAACTCATTTCTATTATGTTATACTTTACCATGAGGCTTGTGGTTTATCGACAAGTTTTTGGCACATCTGTCTCTGGTGGCAGCTGCATGGCTTTTCCTGACTCTGCCTTCTTTTTTCAGCATTCAGTTTAGTTTTTCCCACCTAGCTCTATTTTGCCTTACACAGGCCAAAACAGTTTCTTTATTCATTAACCAATAAAAGTAGCACATCTACAGAAGGACTTCCCACACCAACAGTCCCCATGTTTCATAGTGAATGCCTCTGAACTAAAGGGGAGTACAATTTAGAAGGATACATTTTTGTAGTTAAGTGGTCAGGTTTCCAAAATGTACTCTCATTTATCTCATTGATGAGAAAGATAACAGAAATTAAAAGGAAATTTTGATACTAGATTAAAAAAATCACAATTAATATAAAAACTAAAAGAATACAAACAAAACAAATTAACAAAACAATACAACCAGCTATTCTTGACTAGAAATCTTGTTGGTATATGTAATCCTTATTGTATATATCTATCAAATGAGTCATGCTTCCCATAAATAAAGCATTGACATATTTCATGGAAATGTATGAGATCGTTCTAAGACTTTACATTATCAAGGAAGAAAATCAGGACCAATGTCTCGTCTGCTCTTTGGGTACAGCGTACTGTTGGCTTGAAGCAGTTGACAGTTACTGCTACTTTGTCAGTGTCCCATGGTTTAATTGGCAGTATATGTTAGACAGCAAAGAAAATGACACTCTTTTCGAAGATCCATATGGGTTGGTAGAACAATATTCATTTTGATTTTAAGTCATACAGGCAATTTCCTCACACAATGATGATTCTGAAAAGATCTAAGCAAAGCAACACAGAACTCAGTGGGGGCTCAGTACTGATTGTGGCTTGGATCAATCAAAGCCCCTGACTCTTTGTTCATACACTACACAAAATAATATTCTCTACAGGGGGAAATGTATTATCTGTTATTGGGCTATGATGAAGATATCGGTGGAGCCCCACATCTTGTAATTATGACTTTTTGTGAAAATGTACAATACTATAGTTAGAAAAAAGAACTATTCTCTTAATGTGCAATCATAGGAAATTTAACAAAGCAAAAGTGTATTGATGTATTTTTCTTAATTCTTAATGCTACTTAAACATAACCTGTTTCCTGGACTTGATTCATGAGTAATAAATATGGTGATTAATGGTAAGTAGACAGAGGCCATACTAAATGCTGATATTATTATTTGATCACTCATTACTCATGTTGTGTATTTAAACACATTTGAATTATTCATATTTTTAACAGCTGTGAACACATTAAACATATATAATTATATGGTCTCAAAGTTAGGATCCTTAAAACCTGCCAAATGAATCCATGACAAGTGTCAAAGGATCTTCACATTAAGATACATGTTTTTACAGACAGACAGACAGACACACACACACACACACACACACACACACTTAATAGCAAGTAAGAAAAAGAGGTTATGAATTTGAAATAGAACAAGGGGTCATCATAGGAATGCTTTGGTGGAGAAAAGGAAAGGAGAAAACAATATGATTATATTACAACCTCAAAAAATGTCTTAAATTCCTTAAAATTAAAAAATTCCCAAATCCCCAAATTACTATCCTATGCTCCAAACTTCCTCCCACCAAGGACCCCTTGAGGACACAAAATCTATAATACAACTTATCACAGCAGACATGACTCATATATTGTCTGTGGCTGCATTTATAGTTTGACAGAAATGATTTTCTGTGGCATATGGCTGTCATAAGTCCAAAATATTTACTTTGTGGCTTTTAATAAGATGCTTGTCAATATATGGACTGTATATAATATAGATTAGCAGATTTTTATAAAAATAACTTATTATTCCACTGATTATTTATCAAACATCCACATTCATGAGTGGGAAAGGGCAAATATAATATTTTCATGAAATGAAACACTATTGGTAATGACAAGTATGTTACCCACAGTGATACATGTGAGTTTCAAAAAACTGTGTTGTCTGAAAAAACAGAGGAGAACAGAAGAAATGAGGGAAATCAGCCAACTTACATGAAACTCAAAGCAAAAATTGCAGTTTTCATTAGCAGAATCAAACAAAAAATGACCTGCTTGAGCTTTATGGCTGACTGGAGGGAGTAAGAAAACTGACAGTTTTCTATGATTAGGAAAATATATATCTTGATTGGGACAGTTATAGTGACAGAGTCTACATGCATCAAAGTCAACTGGATAAGTTTATTTAGGGTGATGTAAACTGCCTCAAAAATCAAAAACTAGAAAACACATTAATACGAAAGCAACAAAGAAGGAAATTTATTCTTAAAGTTCTAAGTACCCATTATCTGTGAAGCATACAGACTTCCTTGTTCTGTGTTTTATCTGTTTTTGCTTTATTTTTGAAGCTACACCCACATAGGCTACCATTTCTTCCTTTCTTTCTTTCTTTCCTTTTTTTTTTTCTTTTTGGTTTGTTGAGATAGGATTTCTCTGAAGTTTTGAAGCCTGTCCTGGACCTGGAACTAATTCTTGTAGACCAGACTGACCTCAAATTCATAGAGATCTGTTTTTCTTTGCCTTCCAAGTGCTGTGATTAAAGGGTGAGCCACCACCGCCCAGCAAGGATGCTACTTTTAATTGTCAGATTTTTTTTCAGATAAGTTTGTTTTTTTACCTTGATAAATTATCTTTCAGCAAATTACTTAAGTTTAAAAAATTCCTTCAATCCTTTGCTTTATGTCTAGTATTCACTTATAATTGAGTACACACATTGTTTGTCTTTTTGTGTCTGGGCTACCTCATTTAAGATGACTTTTTCTAGTTACATCCATTTGCCTCAAATTTCATGAAGTCGTAGTTTTTTTTTTTTACCACTTAGTTGTATTCCATTGTATAAACTATGTTTTCTTCATCCAGTCTTCGCTTGAGGGCCATCTAGTTTGTTTTTAGGTTCTGGCTATTACAAATAATGCTAATAAACATAGTTGAGCAAATGTCCCTGTGGTATGTGTCTGCATCCTTTGGATATATGCCCAAGAGTGGTATTCCTGGGTCTTGAGGTAGACTGATTCCCAATTTTCTGAGAAACCACCATACTGATTTCCAAAGTGCTGTACAAGTTTACATTCCCACCAGCAATGGAGGGGTGTTCCTTTTACTCCATATCCTCTCCAGCATAAAATATCCCTGGTGCTTTTGATCTTAGCCATTATGACTGGTGTAAGATGTATCTCAGAGTCATTTGACTTGCATTTTCCTGATGGCTAAGGATGATGAGTAGTACCTTAAATGCCTTTCAGTCATTTGAGATTCCTCTTGAGAATTCTCTATTTAGATCTATTCCCCATTTTTAATTGGATTATTTGATATTTCGATATCTAGTTTCTCAAGTTATTTGTATGCTTTAGAGATCAGTCGTCTCTCAGATCTGGAGTTGGTGAAGATAGTTTTCCATTCTGTAGGCAACTGTTTTGTCTTGTTGACTGTGTCCTTTTCCTTACAGAAGCTTCTTAGTTTCAGAAGGTACCATTTATTAATTGTCAATCTCAGTGTCTATGCTACTAGTGTTATATTTAGGAAGTGGTCTCCTGTGTCAATGCGTTCAAGTGTACTTCCCACTTTCTCTTCTATGTGGTTTAGTGTGGCTGGATTTATCTTGAGGTCCACAACACCAGAGAAGACAGGAAACAAAGAAAACCCTAAGAGAGATCCCCCCCCCGGCCCAGGAAGGGGAAGTAGACAAGATCTCTTTAGTAAAGTGTCAGCATGGTGGGGTCAGGGGAGGGTGGTAGGGAAGTGCAGAAGGGAGAAGGGGGGAGCAGGAAAGAGAACCTGAGGGATTGGGAAGATTGAGTTGGTGACTGACAGAGAGGGAGAGCAAAGAAAAAGATACCTTGAAAGACAGAGTCATTATGGGGTTAGTGACAAACCAGACACTAGTGAAATTCCCAGGAATCCACAAGGATGGCCTCAGCTAAGAATCTAAACAATAGTGGAGAGGGTTTCTAAAATGTTCTTCCCCTGTAATCAGATTGAAGACTACCTTAACTGTCATCTATAGCTTTCATCCAGTAACTGATAGAAGCAGATGCAGAGACCCACAGCTAAGTACTGGGCCAAAGTCCTGGAGTCCAGCCACAGAGAAGGAAGAGAGATATTATGAGCAAAGGGGTTAAGATCATGGTGGGGAAACCCACAGAAACAGCTGATGCAAGCTAGTGGGAATTCACTGACTCTGGACTGACAGCTGGTGAACCAGCATAAGACCAAACTAGGCCCTCTGAATGTGGGTGGGCAGTTTGTGGAGCCACTAGCGGTGGAACCAGTATTTTCCAGATGCCTTTTTCATCTTAGATAAGGGATGGGGTGAGGATTTGGCCTTGCCTCAAGTGATGTGACAGACTTTGTTCTCTCCCTTCACTCTCTCTGAGGATAGGAGGTAGTCTTGGGAGAAGATGGGGGTGAGCAGGAGGACTGGAAGGAGAGGGAACTGGGATTGATATGTAAAATAGGGTTGTTTTCAAATAAAATAATTCCCTCAATCACTTTTTTGTGACTTTGCATGCTCTCTTTCTATATATATAATATATATATATCTGTATCTCTCTCTGTCTCTCCTCTCTCTCTGTCTCTCTCTCTGTCTCTGTCTCTCTCTCTCTCTCTCTCCAGTGTGTGCTTGCGTGTGTGCATGTGTCATGGTGTGCTCATGGATGTTAGGGAACAAGTAGCTGCTGTCAGTTCTCTTTTTCTGGATTACTGCTTCTGAGAATCAAACTTAGGTCTATACTATTCCTTCTATACTGTTTTGGTAAACTTTCGTGCCCCTTGTCTAGTAATGTCAGACTTACTAAAGAATGATACAAGATACTAAGTTAAACTACATTCCAAATGAACAAGGGATTCCTCGTATAAGAATGTTGTATGTAATATTTATATACTAAATATTCATTTAACTGGGTATCTTCATTTTCTGGCTTCTTCACAGTTACATGGAAGGAAGCTAATTGGTGGTATTTCTGTTGACATAGAGGTAGATGAGAGTAGAAAACAGAAACTGACCTGAGACACCTGTCATTAAATATAGCTAATCATAAGGAATAGTTTACGGAGCAAGGAAGTGTGTGCATTAGAGGACAACGTGGACTTTAGATGGGAGAAGTGGTAGTGTTTGAGTAATCCTGGCAAGGTGAGGTAAAGGGACATTGAGAAGTACCTCAAATGAATGCATTAGTCACTGACTACCTTCTAAGATGCACTGATACTTGATACTGGCTTGGTTCTACCAGAACTTGTTTTTCTTCAGTGGAATCTAAATCTCCCCCATTCATTAAGTGTAACAAAACTGTCAATAACTATTTTTGTTATCTTGAAATTTATAATATAATATAAATTTCATATTCATATAATATATAATAAATTTATAATATAATTTTGTTATTTTAAATGTAAATTTATATTTTAAGAATTTTTTAAATGAGAGAAGTATCATTGTCAATATGTTTTATTGGAGTTACAAACCTATTACATCTCTTTAGCCTCTCTTTATACTAAAGCTGATGACAAGTTATCATAGTTTTTCAGGCTGAAGATATATCCATTTCATATGAGTTATTAATTCAAAAGAAAATGTACTTCCCTTAACAAGTAAGCTTATCATCCAAGACAGACATATCCATCCTGTTAGGGGATTTACAGGTCTGTGAATACATCAGGAACTCAAAATGTAGGCCTTTTTCTAGAATATTCTATCTAGTCTTGATAAACCTTACTTTATTCTATATATCTTATATTTTACCTTGCCACAGGACTTAGTCTCTAAATATATTACAGTGTTTTACCTTGTGAATTGATTTACCATGCAGATGAATCCAAACAATATAAATAGTAATGACATATGTAAGCTGTGTTCTATCCAAACACGTAGTATGTAGTACCAGCTCCGAGATAAGTGAGGAAAAGAGATATGTTGAACATTACTGAATATAATTAATATAGTCATGTGCATGGTAATTAAGAATAAGGGAATGAATACTAGTGTAATATTATTAATATTGGAGTCTTGCAGGCCAGCCTCCCAGAACTCATTACATAGTTTCAGTGATACTCTGTAATAGGATGTGAATAATAGGATTAATATAGCTATGGGCAGTGTAAGGTCAGCTGGCAGTAGATCAATCAGAAAACATAACATATTAAAAGGATTATAGATTAGCAATTAGATAGCTTCACAAACAAGGAGGAGTCGTTCAGCTCTATAAGGTTAACAGAGATAACATGGCAATTTTTTTCAGTTTATAATCTGGTAGCAGCCCCAGAAGATGTAATAAGAGATGGCACTGAGGCTATCTTCATGATTGACATAATCAGAATGAACTATCCTTTCAGTCTCCACATCTGGATTTTCAAAGGAAGAGATTATGGCACGAGGTGAAAGGAACACTTGTGAAACACACTGAAGTCCTTTGAAGGACAAAAGACTCAGTGTTAGAATTCTGAGAGATATCTTATAGCCTGTCTTTCAGAGCTTATATTTAACTTGATGTTTTCAAGCATTTGTGAGCTTCAAAGGTGTATGTAAGTGAATTATCTGTTTCAATGGATGAAAAAAAAATCAATGCTGTACATTACGGCTACCTTGTTCTCTTTCAATTTCACCTTGACACATGCTTTAAATTTATCCATAATAAACAACTATCCTTTTTATCTGCTTTACTATTTTCTGCTGAGTTATTGATAAGAGATGGTAGTCTCCTTTTGATTATGCCTTATATAAATAGCTATAATATATAAGAACCTATTCATATTTAGAATTTAATTTTCGATGACTTAGAAGGTCATGACTAAGGATTTTGCATCAAGTTCCTATAGCAGCTGAACTGTTTCCAGGAAAGTTTTGAGTATTCTCATAGAATGATATAAAGCCATTGTTTACAATAATGGGATAACTATATAACACCATTTATTTGTCTTAACAGCCACTATTAAATCATGATATATGTGCCTGATGAGCCCTTTTAAATTATGTTCAGTAGTCCAGTTACACCTGTCACTGTTAGCTCTTTTCTTCCGTTGTAGTCTGTGATGTTTATAATTAGTCAGCTGGGCACAAAAAGCAGAAAAGTTGAGACAAGAGAATCATTCATTAATCCATACTTTTATTTACAGTAATGTTTTCTCCCTGTGACATCATCCCCATGGTCCTTTGAGCTTTATTCAATGGTTTCAATTTTAATTGAGTTCATGTTTTCATGTGAAGTTAATTTACATAGTCTGTATCATGACTGTCATATTCGCTTTATCATATGTAATTGGTATGAAATACAAACTATGGGGAAATCAGTAAGAGCAAAATAGTAAGTAAGTCTTATAAGTAGTGTACATCTTTAAAAATATTTAATAAGTATGTGTCAAGCCTATATTTGCCCTAAGTGACATAATTTATCTTGATCCATGATGCCAACTCCAACCTTATGTTTGACAATTAGCTATCAAAATTCTCTGAGAATGATGCTCTTATTTTCAAAGACTAAATCCTCAGGCTTCTGAGTAACACTAATAGGAGGAGTTTGATGAAAGTGCTGACTCCCTGAAGAAGATTCAGAAGCTCTTGTTTGACACACTAATATAGACATTCTTTTAAAATGTCTATAACCTGGTCTTTTGTTACATTTTATCTCATAAAATATTAATTTCAGGACGTTATAAAGGCTCAAATTTATGTATGGATTTTTTGGCTCTTTCAGCTTTAATAGATCACCAGTATTTTGAGCCCATCACTTCTTTATTCAAAATATTTTAAAGAAACAACATCTCTAAGAACTGCAGATTCTATTTTTCATATCACCATTTCCTAAAGGAAAAGTATAACAACTTCATAATTTTATTTCACTACTCTTGCTTTTATTTTTAAGCAAGGTCTCTTACAATAAAGTTTAGTCCATGCCAAAGGGTGGAGAGCCTGGAATGTGAGGGTTAGAAAGTATGTAGAACTACCCTGTTGTGAATTCCCAAATCTGTAGAAAAAAGAAGGCCCCCATTCCAATGTCTAGGAGAAGCATAAGAGACTTTAGGTTCAGAGAAAAAAAAAAAACCCAAGAAACAATAAATGGCAGCGGTTGCCCCAGAGGTCAAGATCATGATGGGTCCACACACTGAAACAGTCTACCTGAGTTGATCGGGGCTCATCAACTCCAGCCGGACTGGGAGGGAACAAGCATAGGACCACACTAGTCCCTCTGAATGTGGCTGACAGTTGCATGTCTGGGGCAGACCTAGGGGCCACTGGCAGTGGCACCAGGATTTGTCCCTACTGCATGTACTGGCTTTTTGGGAGCCAGTTCTCTTTGGATGGATATCTTGTTCAGCCTATATATAGTACGGAGACTCTTAGAACTTCCACAAAGCAATGTGCCTTACCATCTCTGAGGATTGGATGGGGGTGGGGTAAGAGGGTATGTGGAGGGGATGGGAGGAGGGGAGAAAGTGGGAACTTGGATTGGTATGTATAATGAAAAGTATAGTTTGTTTTCTTTTTTTAAATAAATAAATATCAAGAAAAACAAGAAACAAAGACCAGAAAACACCCTACAATTTGCCTTTTTGACCCACTTTGTCCAGCAGTCATTTACATACATCTCTTTTTCCTGACCCAGGCACCCAACTGCTGTTGATAGCATCCCCATAGACATTTTCAGTCTATTATAAGCAAAATAAACTCAGCCCCTGATTTCTCTTCCAGCAGAAGAAAGTCTTAGCTCTTCTGTAGCACTAAGCAAATAGAACACTTTACCAGCCCAGAATCTCATACCTGGTCATGTTGACACTCCAAATCAATTATCACAAGCAATTATATCGAATCTTAAGAAAACTTCAGATTTAATTAGATTAATTAGTCTTCAAACTGGCTTGACAATTCTAGAAGAAATGTAATGTATCTTTTAATTCTTCCCACAGTTATCACTGTATAAATTATTATGCTATATCAGATTTAGCTTTATCTTATACCTGCTGTTTTATTTTGAGATACTGTTATGCTTTCTTTATTATACTAGTCGCACTTAAAAAATAATATCATTTCCTGAGCACTGGTTAAACACATAGGTTCTAACGCAAATGTTTATATTTCTTGTTATCTAATATTTTATGAGGCAGATCATTTTTATTCTGGTTACTCATCAATAGTAGTTCTTTAGTTTATATTCTAAAAGCAATATTTGCTTTATATTTATGTATTACTCCAAAGTAATGAATGGATTTATTATATTGTGATACAATGTAGCATAGTTACATTTTTAAAATTTTAACATTTTCTTCCATACATTTATAAGTTGCTAAAACTAAGATGTTAATAATTTTTGCCTTTCATATTCCACATACCAGTTTTGTCAATCAACACAAATACTGCTGAGATACTGTTAAATTGGTGTCCTTTTAAATAAGTGAGCATATTACAAAAAGGAATTCTAGGACTGTGATTTAAAATTTACTAAAATTTTCATTTACATATGATGATTGAATTTGAAAACATGCTTCTCAAAAGAGAAGATTCATAACTAATCTGTGCAGGACTGATGTTAGCCACAGGATACTGAAATCGGGGCAATGTGAAAGCATGAAAAAAGGCCCCTGGGACAGATGCGCTTGGGAGTAAAGGGTCTAGAATGACCTTGGGGTTTGGCAAGGTAGAACTGAGTATATGGTGGTGGTGATAATCTGTTCTCTCTGTGTATCTCTCCAAGTCTCTATATCTCTCCATTTACATCTCTGTCTTTGTCTCTGCTCTCTCTCTCTCAACACAGAGTTCTTGGAACATAGGTAGGTCTAGAACTCACTGTGTACCTGAGGATGACCTTGAACGTATTCTACACGTCCAGTTGCCAAATTTTTGTGTCTCTAATTTACAAATACTTGTGTTCCCCATACTACTAAAGCTGATTGTGATGAAGGCATCTCTTATACGCCTAGATTGTATAACTTATTTTGCAATGTATTAGGTGCCATTTATTGACTTTAGAATATATTCATAACTCTACATAATGTATTTTGCATTTTTATAATGTGTAAAAATTTCCAAGGTTCAACTCTGGAAGAAACTGAAAATGAAAGTAAGAAAAAGTAAACTTTTTACACCATGACACTAGTCCTGGAGCTAAGTATTTCTAAAGGCAAGAATTTAGTTTAGCTGATGAAACGAGAACCATCACTTTCATTTCAAATAGCTTAAATCTGTAGTCACCTAACTGCCCCTAGCCATGAACTTCAAAGCCTGCTCAAAGCAGCTATGTAAGAAGTTTCTTATTTCCCATTTGAACTTCTTAATCAATCCTCTCCATTACCTAATGTTCATGCTTCAGAAATGGGAGGAAATAAGGAACTGAGTTTTAGCTGAATCCGGACTAAACAAAGCCAGGGACCAAAGTGAGACTGTTATTCTGGCTACCTCGTATTTAACTAAATCTGAGCCACTTTTTGAGCTCTTTTCTTTAAAAAGAAGTAGTTTGACCAAATCAATCAAACATATAAACTTGATTGTCATGTAAGACAATAAATTAATTTCTGGAAATATAGAAACACCTTAATAAAGAATACAGTAAAATAAAGAGCAGGTGACACTGTGGCCACATTAACTCCACTCCATATACGTTTGGTTCAGAGAATTCATGATCTTGACATACAGCCTAACTGTCGTAGTACCATGTTTTCACTTCACTTCCATGAGGAGAAATACAAGAAGCTCCTGTTGTATAAGGCACATAATAATACAGAGTAAAACAGGTAACTATTTTGAAATATGAGGTAGAATATTCATTTTCAAAATTGTCTATGGAAGTGTTTGTATGTTATTATTTTCTTCAAAAAGTTGTCAAACTCTGATAAGAGGTACTGCTGATCTTGACCTCCTTATACCTAAATTGGGCTTTGTTATTCCCTTGATCAGTAGCATGTCGCTGAAGTCACACTATACGGCTATAGCAGGAAGAGAGATAAACTCTGACTCTCCGTTTCTTTGTCTCTGTCTCTCTCTTTCTAACTCTCAAGATGAAAAACTATGATATCAAGAAGTTGGGCTTCCTGAAGCTATTGTACTTTAAAGACCACAAACAAAAGCTGTGTAATGATGTCAAAAGTCCTCTTTCCAGCTCTTAGCATTTTACCTGTCAGTTACATGAATGCAGGCCAAGGGTGGCTCCCCTGAGTCCACCCTAGCCATGATTCTGTCCTGATACTGAGTGAGAAAGGCAGACTTCCTGCACAGAACTCTGCCTATACTGTCAATTTATAAGAATACAATTATTTTAAGTTACTGTATTTTGGAATGATTAATTAGACAACTTTTAACTAAAAAGGCATTACATATACTTTACATTTCATGATATCAACATAGTGGCTTTTCATTATGTAGGGAATATTATGGATTAAAATTTACTTATGCAGCTATGTCTTCTTTACATCTCTTTATCTCATGGATAGTTTATGCCTATTAATATTGCACTGGTTATATGAAACATAAAACAGCATTATGTAACATGGTGATTGTTAGGGCCATTTAAAGTAGATGACAGGGGAGAAAGGAGAAATAAAGATTTGGAACATAGGGACAAAACAAGTTGTAGGCATGATTTCACTGTGAATTTCTCTAGGGTCAGTGTTATTTCAGGTAATAACAATTTTACTATATTAAGTTTGAAATCACTATGTAATTTCTGCTAAAATAAACTTCAGAATTTCTCCCCTAGATAATAGGATAACAATTTTTTTAAAGGCTAGATTTTGGTTACATATTTTTAAGTCAATGGACAAAGGGATCTCATGGCCCCCTCCCAACATTACAGGCTATTGATAATACTATTGGATACTCTCCAGAAGCTAACAGACAGACTATATTGCTGAAGATACTACATACTTACATAATAAAACATGAAGAAATCTAACTTGTACTCAACTAGAAACTTTACTCCTACTGACTAGAATTCATAGAGCTAGAAGGTATTATACATGTTACTGGTGGAGAAAGTCATCATCAGTGTCACCCAGTTACTAATTCTTCCAGATAAAATAACTACCTGCCTGAAAGATATAACCACTGGAGAAATGGTGGCACAAATATTATGGGAGTAACCAACCACCTTTTGATTGGATTTAAAGCCCATTCTGTGAGTTAGAATCTAAAATTGACACTGTTAATGAGGCCAAGGACTTAGGACTAGGACCAGGGAAAAATCTCTCTGTTTTGGTTCTGCTAAATAAACAGCAATAAAATGACCACCTAACCATTTATTGCTACACCCATCAAGTGTTGAATCTCTGTACCCTCATCAGAGATACTTCCTTGTGAAGGAGAAAGTAAGTAGCACAGAGACCCGCCACTAGAGAACAAGCATATAGTGAAAAACTTTGGCACATTCAGCCCTAAATGGATTGTCTAGATCACACTCATCCCTTGAAGGCTCAAAGGTGTAGACTGAAGAGAATGCTGAAGGATTGTGAAAAACAGATGTGCTTGATGACTCTAAAGAAATAATAGTTCCCATATAAAACAGGATTGAAGTCCATATGAATTCAGAGAGACTGTGACAGCATGCAGCAAGACCTGTACACATTCAAATCAGACAAATATTGTGGAGAAGGGGAAGTGGGCACAGCATTCTACCCCAAGAAGCTATTTGTTGCTGAGAGACACAAGGTCAGTTTTTTTCAATGGAGTGACAATGTATATGTTCATCACATTCCTGGGCAAACCACATGCTCAGGAATAGTTAGCCAATACAATACAGACTTCTTCTTTCTTCTCCTTCTCCTCCACCGTCTTCTTTCATTTTGTGTTGTGTCTGTCTTAATGCTTTTTTGTGTCCTTTTCTTTGTGTTTCTATCTTTTTAGAGAGAAAGAAGCTTTTTACAGTAGTATCTTTTCTGTGTGACTGTTTAAAGGACTTTAGTATTAATTGTGTCCTTCCATATTCCTTCCTTTATCATACATTCCCATCCCCCATACTATTCCATTAAGTCCTCCCATTATTGGTTACCCTTTATTTAATTATAACACTGTATACTACTTCTCCTTTCTTGGAATATCTCCTCCTATTCTTTGTCTCTTCCTAGCTACACATTGCCATACCCATAGACAAATGTGTCTCTCAACCATCATCAGAGAAGCTTCTTCTTGCAGCATAATAACAATTAACATATAGATCCACAAATGGACATACGCAGAGTTTGAAATACTTTGGATGTCTTTATAAAATTCTTCCCCTCAAAGGTCAGGGATCTCTTCAGAAGAGGGGGGAGCAAGATTTTAAGAGCTAGAGATCAAGAAAGCAGTACCATTTAGTTACAACAAGACTGGTACACATATGAACTCACAGAGATTATGATAACAAACACAAGACCTTCATCTTGCTCAAGTTAAAAACAGAAAATAATCCCAACATGGAGAAGGGCAAGTGGACATGAAATCCTGCCTTACCCAATGAGCTATTTAATATTTATAGCTTTTAGTTATAGAAAATCAGTTTTCTCTGAAGTAGTGTCATCAGATATATCAACCACACTCCAGGGCAAACTCCATGTCCAGGAGTAGTTAGCAACACAAAATGGACCAATGTTTTTTATGTGTGTGTGTATGTATTTTTGGGTGGTGGAGTTTGTGGATAGGTTGTTTGTTGTTTTTTAGAGACAGAAAAACAAAGCAAGATAGATAGATAGCGAAATAGCAGTAGGATCTGAGAAGAGTTGGGTGAGGGGAAAGGATGTGACCAAAATACATTGCATAAAAAAATCTATGTAAAAAGATATAAAAAGAAAAGAGAGGAAGAAATAGGTTAGGTGGGGGCGTAGATCTGGCAATAGCTATTGGAGGAGAAAGAATATGAGCAAAATCTATTGTACAAAAAAGTTAAAAAGAAAATGTTAAGTAAGTAAATGAGTGAGTGAGCAAACAAACAAACAAATGCATTTTAGAATCTATTTACCTGGATTACATACAATCTGTCTCCTTTCTTTATATTGAAGAAATACTCATTTTTCCTCCATCCACAGAAGTCTGTGTTCCCACAATTATCAAAGTCATATATCTAAAATCTAGTGTTAGAAGGGCTTTTCTCATTTGCAGAACACCTGGGTAACTCAATTACAGGACTTTATCAGAACCTCTGGTAGTTATTTGAGCCACTAAGCTCTTGTGCCAGCATCATAATTTATAATTCATGAAGGATTCTCTCTTTCTGTATCTGTTTATAAACTTTTCATAGATTTGCATAAGAAAATCAGTTATATTGGAATAGGAGCATGCATTGTCTATCTAACCTCATTTTAATGAATTACATTTGTAATTACTCAATTTTTAGAAAAATATATAACCCAAAGTCCCAGAGATTAGGCTGTCTATGTGCCATTTTTGAATGGCAGGATAAAATTCAAAAAACAGGAAATAACAACATGCAATCAAATAAAATTATTTAAAATACATTCAATGGTTAATTGCCACAGATGTTTATATCATAGGTATGCTAGTGAAAAAGGAATAAGCACATGAAATTAATTATAGCATTGATTCTAGTAGCAAAAACTAGAGAGGATGCAAATTCCTATAGTGAATACATGAAGGATAAGGAAGTTCTATATGTATTAGTTGAAACTTGACAAAGATACAATAATTATCAGAAAGAAGGCATCCAAAGGCTTGATGTTTCATTATTACTGTGAATACATGACTGTACATGCATAAACAACATTTAAAATTCATCAATAAGATATCAAAATAAACAACTGACAGAAAAGTAGACCAAATATGTATTTATGTGTGCATGTGTATTAGAGAGAGAACAGGACACATATGCATACAAAGTGATACTCAGCACCATATTTTAAAAGAACTAAAGACAATTATAATAGCCCACCAATATTCAGGAAGTTCAAACTCTGGAACAAGGACACATTAAATGTAAGAGATGATGTAGAATAACGGAAATTCTTTTTTTATGTTACTGGGAATGCAAAATGATGCAGCAAATTTAGAAAACAGGTTGGTTATACATTGAAGAATTAAAAAATATATACTCAGTATAAAATATTATAACTATTATAACCTCATAGTTGAATCTTACCAAAAAGATTTATAGCCACATAACTTGCACATAGATGTTTATAATGTTAAGCCACCAACTTTAGGCATAATTCTCAGAGTTTGGAAGACACTGACTGAGTTGTCTTTCTGGAGATGAATGGATGAAGTTGTTGCTGAAATACTCTTTAGTGCTCCCCCAAATATAGGAACTATTAAGTCAAGAATCAAATGCATATTAAAAAATACAATATTTTATTTACCAACATGATTAACTATATTATTCTAAATGTACTACATTTTGAACATGAACAAAACTGGAAAGAAAGAAGATGTTAGTTATTTAATAGAAGTTGCATACAGGGACATTGACAGGTACAACAAAATACCAATACTGTGCGATACTGCAGGGATGCATACTGTCATTATGTCTGTGGAGATCCAATGCCTGCTCAGAGTAAATCCTGATATCAGTGAGAGTAGGGATGATTCTGATGTATTAATTTGAGTTCATGGAATTTTACTCCTGTGAGGGATGTTGAGATTTGAGGACGATGTTGAAAATCTAGGAAATCTGTGCGCGTTCTTCTTAATTCGCCCATGAGAACCTAAACTTCCCTAAAGCACAGACATTAAGAACCTATTTGTAATGATATGTTCAGGGGTTTAGTAAAATAAGGTGAATTCATCAGTTCTGAGGAAAGACCACAAAACATAGAAAACTTTAGTTTTGATTTCGTGAACTTCTTTGTACAGGAAGACGGTTTTCCTTTTGGATTGAGAGAAAATAATTTGTGAGAGTATTTAGTATTTTAATTATTCCTTGTCTAATAGAAATGATAATCTCCATATGTACTAACTTCAAGTTAGTACATAAATTCCTCACTTATCTTTACATAGTTTTCAAATGACTATACTTTTCATTGGCACAGAAAACCATGAAAAAGCTCTTTTTAATAAATACTACACTTTGAAAAATATAGATGAAGAGAAAGTTCAATTTTTTTGTAGTTTTTCACTTAGAGTATAATTTATAAATTGACAGTGAAGGAAATGACAGCACAGGTGACGTGCAGAATTTCCTGTCTGTGTGAAATTTTGGTACCGTCTTATGATAAAGTATATTCTATCGTATTGAGGAATGCAGTCTTTCACATGCTTTCAATAATTATGAATATTTAAGTTTTATGATTTATTTAACATTTGAATCCTCATTAATAGTTAACCATTGTGATTTGTTTAAATTGATAACATTTCATGAAGTTTTAAAATTAACATTAATCAAATTAAAACCAGAATCATTGGAAAATTATCATAAGTGTCAGGGTGATGAAGAAGCAATACTTTAAGAAATTTATTTTTAATTAAACAACAGCATTGACTCTTGTTCCTTATTTTTCACAGAAGTACTTAAAATGTCAATTTCTAGAAAACAGAGGCTGTATTTGCTTGTTTAAATTTATTCATAATGATCTTAAAGATATATCTCTAACTCTGTGAAATTATTTAAGCCAGTTTTAAAATATGTATTATGTTTGTTGAATTTAGGTAAAATATAATGTACATCTATATATATATGTACTAACTTATTAGCTTTTGTGATTAGCTCTTGATTTTTATGAATGGTGTTAGGTGCAGTTATTGTTATATTTCATTTTCCATAATACTATGTGGTAACAACTTGTTTGTAGCCATATTTCTTTTCTCTTGTGATGCAGAGAAAAAAACAGCACTGTTGGTATCTTTCTTCTCTCATTCCTAGCCAGTCATCGAAGTATTAGCACCTTCAGTTTCAAGATTTCAGCTATGATGGCATTTCTTTGTATAATAAAATATCACTTATTCAATTCACCCTTTTTCTTCTTAAGTCACTGACCTGGCCCCCAAAACATAATTTCATGGACTGCTTCTTAGGCGATATTTTCAGAAATGACACTATGCACTAGAGAATTGGCATTTTCTGTGCCAGGATGTCACTCCTAATGACACTGGGTCTCAGGAAATGAGGCTGCGAGAAATTACTAGGATGGTGGTGAAGGACAGGCTGGCCCAGCTGTGAATAATAGTGATTTAGGGGGTGATGATCTCACCATCAGAGCAGATCTCCCCTCCTCCTTACCTCACGATGTGTGTGCAGGGTCTTGTCTGTCAGGAACCCTAATGGGAGCAATGAGAAGTCTCCCTGTTTGCATTTAGACAGTCACGGAATACTCTAGCTCTCTCCGCTGCAGAAAGTAGCAGGTTTTGTATACAGATTTATTCTCATTTTCCCCAGCTGCTAGGGGGCAATTCCGTTCCTTGCTAGCGTACTGCTCATTTTGTAATTTAGCTTAAGATGCTTCTCAGGGGGCATGGTAAGCTAATGCTGGTGAAAGACACAAGGCTTCTCTCCAGGTAGAGATTTAGTGACATAACTATAGTTGATAGTGCCAATGTCTGGGAATAATCCTCGAACAATTGGAACATAGAAGATTTAGTGAGTTCATTTAGAGTTTCCTCAGGCAAAATGTAAAAGGGACAGTGGCCATGCTCCTTTGAATCATGTAGGATCACAGAACACTTCATAAAGAAACAGAACCGCATATGAAAATCCATTTGAAAAAAGATCCCACAATGGGCTTCAGGGCTCCTCCAGCAGCTCCAATATTGCAACCTTTATGAGGAATGAAAATACTTAGTTTCACAGATCTCAGAAGTGGACACAAATAAAAACATGGCACAAACATTTCTTCAATTCTGATTACAAGAGCCACTGCTATACACAGCCAAGATACACCTTGCACAGAAAATGTAACTTTCTGTTTTTAACTCTGATAACTTATTTCCATATTCTTAGAAAAATAGTGTCAGCCTTTGATTTCTACATGGAAGTAATGACTCCTGATCCAAATCTTCCTCTGGGTTTTTTGTTTTATTCTTATTGGGTTTTTTTTTTTGTTGCTATTGTTTGTTTATTTTATTAAGTTCAGTTATATGGGGAACTTGAGAGGATTTGGAATCTGCTTTTTTTAATTATTGGGAATAGATTTTTCTCTTATATCCAGACCACGGTTTTCTCCTCCCTCCATTCCCCAGCTCCCCCAGATCCACTCCTTCACTGTTTCTTCCTCAGAAAAGCACAGGCCTCTAAGAGAGTACAGTCAAACAAGACAAGATATGCTAAGACAAGACAAAAGCTTTCATATCAGGGCTGGAAAAAGCAATCCAATAGGAGGAAGAGAATGAGAATAGCAAGCAAAAAAGTCAGAGACACACCTGTTCCCACTGTTGGGAGTCCCACAAAATACCAAATATTTTGTATTTATAAGAGTCACAACATATACACAGAGGACCTGGTGCAGATCCATGCAGGCCCCATGCTTGCCCCTCCAGTCTCTGTGAGCCCAATGAGTCCTGCTTAATTGGCTGCAATCTTCCTTTTAAAGGGCAGCTACAGACTGGAGTTCTGATCTGTTGATATGATGCCCATGCTTATTCTCATTACTACTGAGTCTCTAATATCCTGAGGGTGTCTTGTGAATTTAAAGCTGACAGCTCCCAAGGCAGGGTGCTAGGCATTACTACCACCATTCTATCTCCCCTACAGTTTCTGAACCAGGAATGACCACAGACTCTGCTCTGCATCGAGTTCATGCTGCCGTAGAATCCAAGATACTTCCATAACTAGACTCTTCTCTAAGTTCAAGAGCATTTTCCTCTGTTCACCTAATTGTCTCTTTGTTTTGCCCTCAAGTGGGAGGAACTAAGAACTGATCTACAACAATGTTATTTCCCTAGTCCTTTATCTGCTTAGATCAGCATTTTAAATAAAGTGGTATCAGCTTACTGCTAGTTCATTTTTATAAATTCTTATAGATGGAAGTGCGGGTTTTGATGATAAATTTTAAAACCAGGTCTTAGATTGTACTGAAGAAAATTGAATATAGAATGAGAATGGGACCAGTCCTATGTAACCTAGGTCTTCTAAGTTTGTATCAGAGGTGGCAATGGTGGATGGACCACTTGAGAGTCACTGAAAATCATATGGAGAGTGTTCATATTATCAGCATTCCACAAGAGAAAGACTTTAGGCAATAATAATATGAGCTGCTTGCAAAGAAGTTTGTGAGAAAACAGCGTTTGAGCCCATGTTTAACTGCCATAGTATCCTTGCCAGTCAAAGAGCATAATCCCCTGTTCTCATCCTGTGGGTTGTGACTCCCAGAAGATGGCATATCACATTTCCTGAATGTCAGATATTTGCATCATGATTCACAACAGCAGCAAAATTGCGGTTATGAAGTAGAAACTAAATAATGTTATGGTTAGGGGTCACCACAACATGAGGAACTGTATTAAACCGTGTTAGCATTAGGAAGGTTGAGAACTACTGGCATAGTCCCTTAAAAAGACTCCACTCAAATGATTAGCCATCCAAAATGTAAAAATGAGGATAAGAACACCTTTTAAAAGAACATTGAAGCCATTTGAGAACGAACAAGGTCATGAAGAATTGGAGTAAACCTAAGAAGAAAACATGGTGTGGGCATGCTTATTGTCTTGTAGCATATCTGCAGTCAAATGAGAGTCAAATAAGAGAAGTCAAATGGAATTAATTGTAAATATCTCCAACAACTCCAACTAGAAGCACTAGGCACACATTTTCACTAGTAATGCCATAAGGTCCTTTGTATCTGTCAGAACTATCTGAAAATGACTTCTAAAAGCTTTTGTAAAAGAACAGAATTCTTATACATGGATGTGTCCCCACTTTATGTAACTTGATATCTTTTGGCAAGAGTTTTGCATATGGAATGATAGGTATCAGGAGCTTAGTAAATCAAGTGTATGAAGATACTCAATAGTTCTATGAGTTCTAAGAGGATCATTCCTTCTGACTGCTGGAACTAAGAAACAATGTAAGGGTATGGATATATCAAGTTTGGAAAGCAAATATAAAAAGTAGAAGAAAGGAAAATCAAAATGTAAATGAAAGGAAAAATAGTTAGGTGATGCATCTGAACTAGACCTGTGCCCAGCCAAGCAGGCAGAGCACTGCAAAGCAGGGCGTTGATTCACCAGACAGCCTTTTTCTGACCTTTCAAATTTTCACACATTTAATGGTGGCTTGGGGTTGGCTTAGCTTGGTTATTTTTTCTTCTGAAACAGCTTTTTCCTCTTTAGTTAGGAAGGCAGAGCTCTGACTCTGTTGTGGAGAAAAAGCTATTAAAAGGAAATTGTGGTGTATAAAATGGAGACACTTTTTTGATCATATTTCAAAGGATTTGAAGGGAAAGACAAGAAAATCAATAAATGCACAGATTCTTTTACACTTTAAAAAGAAAATTCTTTCCTTTCTAAAGTCTGTTTCTTGGTAATCCTGCTGTGAAATCAGCCCAGAACACCAAGATTTAATGGAAATTTACTTGGTTAAAAAGTATAAAATAGTAAACACAATAGTCAGAGTTCAGCTACTGCCCTTCTTTTCTACTTTTCGACAAATTATAACACCTGCCATGAAAATCACACAAATTCTACACCACTATTAATTTACTTTCTAGCTAGTTAGAGAAATATTGATATTAAATTTCAATTATAAAATTATGTCCTTTTAAAAAATCATAATAAACTTTTATAGATTTATATTTCCTACAACATAGAACTTCTTTCTTGTTATGACTTGGGCCAATAAAGTCATAAAGAACATGTTGCTTTATGTAATACTGTAACAAAGGAAAAATGCCACAGTAACAATAAAACATCTGGTAATCTGTGAGTATAGGTCTCCATTTTAGATTTAAGATTATTATAAAATCTAAAGCATCTTGAAAATAAAGATAATAATTTCTGGGAATTTTCTCCTAAACAAATATTTTTCTCTTCCTCCGTAAGTACAAAACGAGAACTTGATCTCCAATAACTAATCTATGATATAGGAATTTTGTCCTAACTTATCTGTATTTTTGAGTTTTGCTACTAATAAGCAATCCTATCCCCCCCATAACCATGTTTAATTAAATGTTTTATTTTGAGAAACTGCAAGCTCACATTCATTTGTAAGAAGTAATACATAGAGAAGTCGGCATTCTTATGGACTACTGCCACAGCAGTGTCTTGCAGACATGGTGCAGTAACCAGACAGGACAATGACACAATCAAGATTCAGAAGATTTTTCTTGTGATGATAAGAATCAGGTTGCCATTTTATAGGGAAAACTATTTTTCTCCTCTTCCAAACATTCCTCAAGCCACAAGGTAGTTCCGGTTTCTAGAATTTTGTCATTTCACAGATGTACATGGAATCTTTACAACATCTTTATCTTCTCATACTGCCATAAACAATGCCTAGCATCTAATGAGCAATGATCATGGTTTCATGGTTTGCTGGAGACTTCAAGATCAAGGGGCTAGTCAGATTAGCTACTGGTGAAGACTGTCCTTTTGGTTTGCAGACAGCTGCCTTCTTATTGTATCATTAAAGAGCCCATATTAAAAATGAGCGAGGTCCCTGCTATCTCTTCTTATGAGGACACAAATTCCATCATGAAAGTTCCACACTCATGATGCAAACTTACTCTACTCACCAAACACTATCATATTAAGAATTATGGTAAACATACAAGTTACAATGGGCAACAGGTAAGGATCACACACAGCCCTCCCATTATATATCTTAAGGCGAATTTAGGGATTGTCCATTTTCATTCATGATAATTATTTGATTTTCCCAGGCATTGTCTACTTCAACAGCACATTCCTTCTATAACTGAGTAGTGTTCCTTGCTATGCAAGTACTACTACATTCTATAACCCTTTCTCTTCTTAAGAAAATATGAGCTGATTCCTATTTTGGTCTTGAAGAGGCACTAAACATTTCTCTCTCTCCCTATCCCTCTCCCCTTTCTCCACATGTAACTCTTTTTGTATTACATTCTTAGGAACATAACTGTTATGTCATATATGTTTGGTTCATGAAGAAACTGGCATATTGATTTGCAGAGTGACAATACCCCTTTGCATTTATGTCTGAGTTTTCTTAAATATGTGGATCATTCTTTTACTATCAGGGCTAAGATTCTTTTTCCAAAAGTTTGCCTAAGCCATATTTTGTTGTTATTGTTTAGAGACAGGTTCTCAGTATATAACTCTGGCTATCCTGGAACTCACTATGTAGACAAGGCTGGCCTCGAACTATATGCAATACTATACCTATCTATAAGTCATAGTTTTATAGACATTTATATGTAGATTCATGATCTATTTTCAGTTTTGTTTGTATAAAACGAATCTTAGATTGACTTATTTTTTGACTGTGGGTAGTCAACCACTAGAGAGCATCAATTGTGAAAAATAAACAAATAAAAATAGCATCAAAACAAATAAACAAACAAAAACAAAGAAATGTTTCTTCATAATGCATAATCTCAGTATTTTGCTGTTTTTACTGTTTTTTTTTTTTCTAATGACAGGGAATTCCTAAAGAAGGACAGAGTCAAATAATGACAGGGAATTCCTAAAGATGGACAGAATCAAGCTATTGTTTCTAATGTGTTTGGCTCAAATTCTGACAAATGGCATCTATCTGTTGTTTATGCCAGAGTATTTAGACAAAAACGTAGTCCAAACTCTCCAATGATTTACTTACTTATTTTTAGAAAGGTTGCTGCTGTTTTCCAAGGCTGACCTGAAACTCAGAGTCTTTCCGCTCCAGTGACTTGATTCAACTCACTCTTAGTGCATTCATGGAAGGCTACTATCACTGATACCAATATGATTTATTCTAGACCTTTGCCTGGATTTTTTATATTTTTCCAATCACTTAAACTCTTATTTGTATTATTATCAAAGATATTAACAACTTTTCTCCTTTAAATTTGCATATAGTTTTATAATGCCAGAAAATTAGATTAATTCCCACAATTTAAATATGGTTTTGGTTGTTCTAAGCAGACTGACATCTGACTGGATTAGTAATATTATCAGTCCCGATTACTGCCAAAGAAGGCTGCCTTTGAAGACTGACCTGACAGTGGCACCCTGTTCCATGCTGCAATGATGATTTCACAGGTTTAGATGTGCACAGAGGCTGAAGTGGTATTCGAAGGAGAGTAACCTCCTTCTTCACAACATCAGATCTCCAGAACTCCATGCCATGAAATTGAAAACACAACCCATAGATATAACAATAAATACTGAAAGTCTCTCTATTTGGTTCAAGCTAAATGTTCAAGTATTTTGGAGTATGGGTGTCTACTATTTAATATTCTCAGAAATACTTCCTCTTCTTTTCTCTTGATCTAATTCTCCTCTGAGTTCACTGAGGTAGTTGCTACGCTCTCTTAAAAATTCTCAAGATAGATATCACTTAGGCCTTACTTAGGTAACTGGATCACTTGCTCTGAATAAATATGAGTGAGACTCATATTGATACCTAGACCTTTTATTCTAGATTGGCACACTAAAGCTTGTGGCTCTGCTCTCACCAGATTAAGTTCATCTCCATCAGATGCAATAATTGAGAACTGTTTTAATCTTTGAGAAAGTCATAGACAGTTTATGTGTCCTACACATATTTGACCTTCAAATCAGCATTTGTAATACCTCTTCTGACTATTCTATTCTTGATGATGGTATAATATTTTCTTTTCCTTGTGCGCTAATTTACAGAAAAAATTCTTATGTTAAATTAGGAAAGTAGAATGACACATGAGAGATCTTATAAAAATTCTCCTCCAGGTTCATTTACAATTTATCTTAAGCCCTGACAGATAGAAGCCCCAGAAAGGCCAGCTTCACTAAAGGAGTTATTATTTCAACTGAAAACTCTAAGAAACTCCTTAAATGCATCTTTTCAAAGATTTTTGTATATTTGTTTTCAGAACAGTTAAAGACAAAACCAAGAATGTTCATGCATATCATGAATGTGCAATCTGTATTTACCAGATTTTATCTCCAGCCCAAGGTCCCTGGGTAGTCTTGTTAGTTATCTGTGTCTCTTCTCCTCAATCACTGAGATGACTGTCTCTATAGAAGTGCAGTAATATCAAGACTGAATGAAATAACAATGTCCTAAATACAGAAAAATAACACAGAGTAAAATGCCAAATTTTTGTGGCAGGCATCTGAAGTTGAACTTAGTAGGGAAAATCTCTCGTGCCTCGTAGAATGGCTAATTTGCCATAATAACATCACCATCTTTGAGATTTTTTTCAAAGTCACATTTAAAAAAATTTCAAGGAAGGGTAAAGCAAAACTATTTGGGGGTGAAAATGTATTAATTTCCTAGTCTTTATTCTGTCTGCTCTCTGTATAATTACTGGTTTGACCAACTTCAGTATACAGGAAGTTCTTTAAAATAGTTTTCTAGGTTAAATTGTGACAGCTGCTTTGATTTTGACAGACATCCAGTGAAGTGTTTCCGATGTAGTGTGACAGTGCCAGCCATGGCGCTAATTGCATCTTTTGTTGCAAAATGCCACATTTAACATTTCAAACAGAATCCAAACACTAGTTTAACTATCATTTATTTCCATTTCCAATAGAAATCTAAAATATAAGCCTTCATTTTGTCTTTCTCAGTTTCTTAATTGACTATTTCAACTGTACACACAGATCCCATTAGTGGGCACCATCAGTTAACTAGATAGACCAGTCAAATATGCCTGTTATCAACAGCATATTAAAAACCAATACATTTAGGGAGATATGATAGTTATAAATTAGTTTTTAAGTATATAATTAGTTTGGAAACAAGCCAGTATCACTTTTCTACTCATCATCAAATTTGAAGGCATTGCAGTACTTTTGTATAAAACAACACCAATTAATCATTTAAACCAAAGCTAAAGTTTCTTGAGCTTATTGCTCTCTACCCTTTTGGACAGGAAAGCCTTTATTCTCACCAATTGCAATAGTATTTTGGCTACATTGTATGGTTTGCATCCATGCATTTTGTACTTATAGATTCATTTAATAAGCATTAGAGATCTTAATCAGTTATGGCTCAATGGTGAGCTATCTTCTGTGGAGTTGTTTTATTTCAGAATAGTCCTTTAAATAGTGTAACTGTTATTACCAACAGATCCCTGCTTGCTTGCTTGCACCTGACATCATCTTTATCATTGGGTACATGGGAATCATTTATCTGGAATTACTAAGCCTAATTTTAATCATAGAAGCACTACAATAATTTTTGCCACAATCAAAAAAAGTTTATAATTTCATGTTGTGTTTCTTTTTGTTTTTTAATTTTTTATCCATTTTTCATACCAACCACAGTTCACCTTCTCTCCCCTCCTCCTGCTTCCTGCTGACCTCACCCACAACCTACCAACCATCCACTCCTCAAAAAGGGTAAGACCTCCTATGGGGAGACAACAAAGCCTGGCAAATTAAGTTGAAGCAGAAATAAGTCATTCCCCCCTTCATCAAGGCTGAGCAAGGCATTTCAGCATAGAAAATGGGATACAAAAAGCCAGCTCATGCACCAGGGATAATCCTAGTCCCACTGACAGGAGCCCCTCAAACAGATCAAGCTACTGAACTGTTGCCCACAAGAAGAGGGCCTAGTTTAGTCTCATGCAGGCTCCCCAGTTTTTGATTTAGAGTTCATGAGCTCCCACAATCTCTAGTCCAGTCTCTAGATTTCCCTATCAGGATTGTGACACCCCTATTCACAAAATCCTGTGGTGGTAACTCCTTCAGTCAATAGCCTTTAAGATTTTGGCCCACTTTGGGCATAGTCTCATGTACTATAAATACAGACATAAAAGCATGCATCGGGCATGGGCTTGGCTGCTGGATTCTGCTCCAATTCCCAGAGCATGTAGAGGACTGTGAGTTTCTCCCCAAATAAATGAACCTTTATTATACTCCATTCTGGGTCAGTGTGGATGGAAATCTTTTGTGCTGAAACAGTTTGGCACCCACTTGGAGAGGGTTCACACCATTATTGAGCCATGCCCAGAAGGTCTGTGGCTTTCTCCCATAATACTCAGCTGAACTACCCTCAGGTGAACTACCCCTTTGGCACACACCAGCTCTCCATTTGGCTGGCCTGCTGGGCAGCAATGTGGCAATTTTCCACCAGCTCACCCATGTGGATTGGTCCCACCTACTAAATGCTTTTTTTGCTGAAATTCCTCCACGGCTTCTCGAGATTCTGCCAGGCCTGGTCTAATCAGGTCTAGCTCTATCTCTGTTCTTGCTTGTGTTCTCAGTTCAGATCCATGATTGGCTATCCTAAGCTCTGGCCAGAAACCTGCGGCTGCCTGCAAGCTCTGGATTCCTTGGTGTTCTGCCTTACTCAAACCTTCTCCATATATGGATGCGCTACTCTTAATTAATGAACTAAATTTGTTCATATTTGAGTATCAAGTAATTTAGGTACTGATCTAGGACCTGCCTTACTGCCGCAACTGTGACACCTGCTGGCCAATAAAGCTTATTACACCAAACAATTTTCTGAAAATTATAACAGAGGTAAGTTTGTTTGATTAATAAATAAATAAATAAATTTGAAAATTATAAACCAATCCCAAGATAATGGCAGACAATATCACTATCCAGGAATCTAACAACCTTTTTGTTTCTACTATGGATGGAATTCTGCAAGAGTTACATGAGTTAATTTGTACATACATTTTTTGTGATCATGGTGCTTAGCTTTTTCTTAACATTATACCCTTAAAGAAATTGTTTGATAAAAGAGTCAAGAATGAGAAACTTTTAGAACAGATACAGTCTTTAGCTGAAAGGATTCATACTATTAAAAATGGTAACCTTAATTTGAAAGACAAAATTCAATCCATGTCAATGGGTTATGAAACCTTACAAAAGGGTACTGAGAGATTATCAAAAAGTATTCATACTGTTGAAATTGACAAGTAAAATCTGTTAAAAAGCTATGATAAGGTAGCAGATAGAACATCTCTCCAGGAAGGCAATCTGCACACCATCTAAACAATATTCAGGGATGAGAAGATATCCACAGTCACAGTGGAAATGCTATTATAGAGAGGAGGCTAAAGCCTTAGAACAGTGAGGAGGAGTCAAAGGATTTGAGTCTTCCCAAGACCAAATTCGTGGCCAAGGTTGTTATGCTGATCCAGGCTCAAGCTATTTATAATGAACACATCTTGACCCTATGCCATAGAGCAGCCTTAAATGCTTGGGACAGGATTCAAGAACTAGGAATAAAATTTGAATCTTATACTAAGGCTAAACAAGGTTCAAGAGTACCCTTTAGTGACTTTTTACAAAGATTAACTAAATCTATACAAATAGGGGTAACAGATCCAGAAGCTAGATGAGTACTTATTGAATCTCTGACTTTTGAAAATGCCAGCTTAGAATGCAAAAGATACTTGGGCTTTTAAAGGACAGATCAGCACCAATGAATGTATGGATCCTGCACACAGTCAGTGTTGAGTTGTTTGATTATAATACTGAGGCTTGGGTAGGTGAAGCAATTTCCAAAGGTATGAAGAGACATCAAATTGCCAAATGTTTTAATTGTGGTACAATAGGACATCTAAGAAGGGATTATAGACAAGGTGTTTCTAGAATAATGTCTCCTCTTGAATGAGAAAAATAGAAGGTCTCAATCTTCAGGATTATGTGGAAGACGCAGCAAAGACTAACATTGGACTAATGAATATAGATCAACAAGAGAGAAACAAGGCAACCCATTACCATTGGGAAACTACTTGGGTGGCCTTTTGTATGTCCCTTGGCCAAATGTGGTCCAGTCATTCCCAGTCACTGTGAAGGACACATTTCCCCAGGAAAATTAAAAAATCCAGGGCCTGTGATAAAAAACCATACTTCTCTGGATGGTAGAATAAACATAGTAGATGAATCAAAAATTCCAATAGAAAATAGGAATTGTATATTTTGGCAGACTTCTATAAATGACCAAATACCAAAGCTGATAGAACAAATAAATAACACTGCAATTGAAGGATTGCTGGACATGGGTTTGGATGTAACTATTATTACTCCAGAATCTTGGCATCCAAATTGGTTTCTTATAAGGAAGATGTTCAATTCCTAGGAATTAGAACCTTATCTCAAGTAAAACAAACATGGGATGAGTTGAATGCATAGGGCAAGAAGGACAGAGAGAAAAGCTGAGGCCATATATGACTAATATCACAGTGAATCTATGGGATCATGATCTGTTACAGTAATGAAATACCCAGATTAACATTCCTGCAGTCTCAGAAATGGAACATAAACCAATTCATGTTTCTGGGAAGAATATAGTAAGGTACTATAAAAAAAGCAGTCACCAGTCATTCAGGCTGTACAAAAACCAAAAACAACTATCAAACCTTCAGAGGTACCAATTGCCCTACCTTTAAATTGGCTAAATAAGGAACCAATAAGAGTTAAACAATGGTCCTTAGCAAAGGAGAAGCTGCAGGCTTTAGAACAGCTGGGATAGCAACAACTAGATGCTTACTATATTGAAGAATCAACCAACCCTTGGAATTTTTCTGTATTTGATGTTAAAAAAAATCTGGAAGATAGAGACTGGTAACAGATCTAAGAGCTGTCAATAAGATAATTCAATCAATGACCCCTCTACAATCTTGAATTCTTTTGCCTTCCGTATTGGCTAAAGGATGGCCTCTTAGAGTTATTGATTTGAAAGACTGTTTCTTCACTATACCTTTACAAAGAAATGGCAGAGAAAAACTTGCCTTCACAGTGCCTACTTATAATAATATTCAGCCTACTAAGAGATAGCAATGGAGGGTACTCCCCCAGGGAATATTAAGTAGTCTCACCTTGTGCCAATATTTTGAAAGAATACATAAACAATTTCCTAAATCTATAGTTTACCATTACATTGATAACATTTTGCTATTTGATTCACATGTAGATACTTTAGAAAGACTGTTTAAAGAAGTAAAGAAGGTTCCTCATTGGGGATTATAAATTAATCCTGAAGAAATATGTAGAGGAAATTCTATCAATTATCTAGTTTATAAAATAGGTTTACAGAAAATTAAATCACAAAAAGCACAAATTAGCAGAGATCGATTACAGAGTCTTAATGACTTTCAAAAATTGCTTGGAGACATTTCTTATTTATGGCCAAATTCTGGGATAACACCTGATCTAATAATTCATTTAAACAAAACATTAGATGGCAACAAAGACACACCAATAACTAGAGCCTCTACATTCTATACTGATGCAAATAAATCAGGAAAGGCAGGTTACAAATCAGAAGAATTAAGTAAAGTGGAATAAAATCCTTATAATTTTGTCCTGAAGTCAGAATTATATGGTATTCTCATGGTATTGAGGAATTTTAAAGAACCTTTCAATATATTTACTCATTACCAATTTGCAGAAAGAGTTGTTTTATATATTGAAACTGCTGAAATTATACCAGATAATACAGAATTGACTTCATTATTTATTCACGTTCAATATATAATCAGGAATAGGCTTTGTCTCATATACATAACACACCTCCAATCCCATATGGGTCTGCCAAGTCCTCTAGCACAAGATAATTCAGAAATTGATTGATTATTGATTGGAAATGTGATGAAGGCCTCAGAATTTCATTAAAAGCATCATATTAATAGCAAAGGTTTAAAAAGGTTTCATCTATTACATGAAAACAAGCTAAGGAGATTATAAGGAGATGTCCTACTTGTTCTTTATACAATCAAACACTTCTACCTGCAGAAAGTAAGTAACCCAAAAGATACTCAAAGGAATGAAATCTGGCAGATGAATGTCTTCTATTTTGAAGAAATTTGAAAATTAAAATATGTACATCACACCATTGACACTTTTTCAGGTTTTCAATAGGCAACTGTTATGAGTTTGGAAAAGGCTCTTTTGGTAATCACTCATTTACTAGAAGTTATGGTCATTGTGGGTATATCTGCACAAATAAAAAGAGACAATGATCTAGCATAAGACTTTAAGAAAATTAAATGTTTTTTTGCTTATTATAATATAAAGCATATTACAGGTACACCAAATAATCCTATAGGTCAGGCACTTATATAAAGATCAAATCAAACTATAAAGATACATTAAACAAACAGAAAGTGATGGAAAGTACTTTTATAAATAGATTGCATAATACTTTATTAACCTTGAGTTTTCTTAATGCTAATAAGAAAAGATCAATGGCAGAAGAGAGACATTGGATAATAGAAAAAACTTCTGAATTAAATTAGCCAGTGTATTTTAAGGATGTTTTGATCTCAGAATGGAAACCAGGAGATGTGCTATGTTTCCACAGGATAAGAAATGCTATGGATACCATCAAAATTAATAAAGATCTTGTTTGATAAAGATAAACCTCTTGACAAAGAGAAATTACAGTTCATTCACAGAGGTTACAATCCTACATTTGGTAAGGAAATCTCATAAGGGTTGGGGCAGAATTCTATTCTTGTCTTTGCAGAAAAATTCCTATCTTCAAAAATTCAAGAGACCTTGGACATCTAGATGCCTAAAGAAGAAAAGATAGCTATCAAGAAAGAATCACCAAACAAACAGAAATCTGACTTATGGTACCTATATCACTACCAAAGCTTACATATCTTCCTACTTCTCAGTATAATAGTAATCATGACTCATTTAAAAATCAAAGCTGGATTTAGAGGAGTACTCACTTAAAAAACCTAGCTAGCTTTAGAGTTGGATAGTGGTTATCTAAAACCAAGCATGTTGTTAATAGAAAAATTCAGAGTTTCTGACTCATATCAGTAGTCACCAGGTATGGGACAGAAAGAAGAAAAAAAGTAGAAAAAATTTTACTTCTCCCATACATTTTTGTCTCTGTTACCTTCATTGAATATGTATGTTTATATGAATAGTGTTTAAGTTTTCTACAGTGAACAATAAATTTTCCTGCAGCAGTCTTTGAATTTTCCTGGAAGAAGATGGGGCCCCACAACAATGATTCCACTTAGTTGGTATCATGTCATTATGTTGATAACACCACTTTAAGATCAGTTTTGGGTTACAAACTACTCAACATGATACCAACTTGGCTAGCTTCTTACAACATTCTGGCCAGAACTTCAAATAAGAATTTCAGAAAAACCCAACCGACTACTAAGAGACTATCTGTGATTGTACCAGACAGTGGTCTTGAAACTTAAACATCATTTTAGTTTTTACAGGATTCAATAGAAATAATATCACCCCCATGACAGCTAGAAGTAATTCTAGAAGACAATGTTCCCTCTCCCAACAAAGTTTGTCCTCAGGGTTAGTGGTTAATTATAAGTGGTAAAGGGTTGGGGGTGGAAATTAAGTAGGCTCAGGGATATCTTTTGAAAAAAGGTACTGGATGGGATAATAGATAGATTTGTGTGAGCTTTTTCATACTAATAACAATAGTGCGTAATACTGAGAATACTTGTTACCTATTTTATAGATAATTTACATTGATAGATTATTGTATATTGATAGAAATTCAAATTGTATTATTATATAGAATATACACTTATTTCTGTGTACAATTTTTGTGCATCTATGCAAAGTTATTTTGTCATATTGTATGAATGCATGTTTCTATCTCTGCTTAAGATATTTTGTATATTGATGCAATTTTAGGTCATACTCATCATATTGCACAATACATTTCTACCTCTGATCAAGATACTTATATATTGTTAACATTTTGAGATCACTGCCTTCATTTGCTGCACATTTGTTTAAAGAATATTTAATGTTTTAATATGAAGCCTTAGTCTTTAAGTTATATAGTTACTAATAACTATAGTTCAATAGTGGTGCGGGAGAATTGTCTGTATTCTGTCAATCATATCTTAAATAAATGCTGATTGGTTGGTAGCCAGGCAGGAAGTATAGGCAGGAAAACCAGACAGGAAGTAGAGGTTGGGCAATGAGAATAGGAGTATTCTGGGAAGGAGGAAGCTCTTTCAGCAGTCCTGCCCAGACCACCAAAGAAGCAGGATGTGACCTGCCCCGCTGAAAAAGGTACTGAGCCATGTGGCTAACATAGATAAAAATAATGGGTTAATATAAGTTATAAGAGTTAATAAGAAGCCTTAGCTAATGGGCCAATCAGTCTTATAACTTATGTAGACCTTCTGTGTGATTCTTTGGGACCTAATGACTATGGGAATCGGGAAGGACAGAAACCCCAACAAGCAGGCCCTCCATATTACACAATAGTCATCTACATTTGTCATAGTTATAGTTAGATTGTTCAGGTTCTTTACATGCAAAGATATTGTACTCTACATAGCTAGATAGTCTTCAATCACTTCAAATAACAGTAGAATATGGCATTTAAACAACTTAAGGTTCTGTTGACATGAGACACATTTGATTCAATCTATTCTCAAGAATTTGTTGGGCACCAGAGACACTCCACCTGGAGCTTGTTTTGTCTTGGCAAAAATAAGTTTTGGGCAAAGAATTACCACTGACAACATGCATGGTGTCCAGACTGGACAAGCAGGATATAAGCAGAAAGACTGACAAACCTTACTAAGACAGGGTAAGCCAGTTTTTCAAATTTTTCTGCCTCTGAAAATGGTCTGTAAGTTACTCTAGGCCTTAGCCAAAGTATTTGCCCCAACATTGCAAATGAGACTTCGGGTGATTAATCAGGTAGCCAGTTGTCTCTATCATTTCTTGCACCTTTTGGAAGTTGCTTGGTTGCACTTCCTGTTTATTCAAGTAATATTATTTCCCTTCTCAGGTCTTTGATGGGATTGAAAACAAGCCATTTCTAATATAAGACTTAGACTCTTTAAGATAGGACAACTATTGAACATTTATCATATGTTTCTTGCTTGATGTTGTTCATGCTGGTTGTAATTCTAATTTTATACTTGATAAATGTTCTTATTGTATATAGTTTTGTATTAGATTTAGCACTCTCATCCCCTTTCACTTACCTCTACCACCCCACACCTTGAGTTTACCTAGGAGCTCTTATCTATGTTTCCCTTCCAGAATGATCCATACATCACTCTTAGGGTCCTCCTTGTTACCTAGCTTCTCTGGTACTGTGATTTGTAGTCTGGTTATCTTTTTGCTTTACATCCAGTATCCACTTTGAATACTATATTTGTCTTTCTGGGTTTGGGTTACCTCACACAGGAAGATTGTTCTTTACTTCCATTCATTTGACTGCAAATTTCATGATGTCATTATTTTTTATAGCTGTATAATACTCCATTCTGTAAATGTACCACATTTTCTTTATCCATTCTTTGTTTGGTGCTATCTAGATTTTATCCAGATTCTGGCTATTAGGAATAGTGCTGTTATGAACATAGTTGAGCAAGTGTCCTAATGGTATGACTGAGAATTTTTTGAGTATACACCCAAGAGTGGTAATGCTACATTTTGAAGTAGATTCCCAATTTTCAGAGAAATCGCCATGGTAGAGCTTGAAGTCAAAAATGGCAATGCCTCCAGGAGTTCATGCACTGTACAGGATTGTCTTAGCTATCCTGGTTTTTTTCCATATAAAGTTGAGTAGTAGCCTTTGGATTTCTGTAAAGAATTATGTTGGGATTTTGATGAGGATTGTATTGAATCTGTAGACTGCTTTTGGTAAGACTACTATGTTTATTATGTTTATACTACCTATCCAAAAGCATGGGAGATCATTCTCTTTTCTGATATCTTCAATTTCTTTCTTGAAAGACTTAATGTTCCTGTCATACAGATCTATCACTTGTTTGTTTAGAGTTATCCCAAGATATTTTATATAATTTTGGCTACTATAAAGGGAGATGTTTCTCTTATTTCTTTCTTGGCCCATTTAGCACTTGTATATAGGTAGGATAGTGAATTTTTTCAGTTAATCATGTATTGTTGAACATTATTGAGGGTGTTTATCAATTGTAGAAGTTCCCTTGTAGAATTTTTGGGGTCACTTATGTATACTACCATAACTTATGCAAATAGTAATAGTTTGAGTTCTTTCTTTCCAATTTGTAGCCCCTTGATCTCCTTTTGTTGTCTTATTGCTTTAGCTAGAAATTACAGTACTATATTGAATCATATATATGGAGAGAATGGGCAGCCTTTTCATGTTCCTGATTTTAGTGGAATCACTTTGAATTTCTCTTCATTTAATTTGATGTTGGCTTTCAGCTTGCTGTAAATTACCTTGATTATGCTTAGGTATGTTCCTTGAATCCCTGATCTCTTCAAGCCCTTTATAATAAAGGGGGGTTGGATTTTGTCAAAGGCTTTTTCCACAACCAATGAGATTTTCAGGTGGGGTTTTTCTTTCAGTTTGTTTATTTGGTAAATTATATTGATAGATTTTTATGTGTTTAATCCTCCCTGCATCTCTGGGATGACGCATACTTGATCATGTTGAATGATTTTTTTAAAAATGCTTTTTTGCATTCAGTTTGCCCACATTTTATTATTTTTACATCAATGTTCATGAGGAAGATTAGTCTGTAATTATCTTTCTTTCTGCATCTTTGTGTGGTTTGGATATCAGGGTAACTGCAGCCTCAAAGAAGGAGTTTGGCAATGTTCTTTCTGTTTCTGTTGTATGGAAAATTTGAGGAGTACTTGTGTTAACTCTTCTTTGAAATTCTGGTAGAATTCTGCACTGAAATCATCTGACCCTGGACTTTTTTGGTGGGTAAACTTTTAAGATTGTTTCTATATCTTTAGGGGCTAAAGGTCTATTTAAACATATTAATTCTTTCTTGATTTAATTTTGATAGGTGGTTCTTATCAAGAAAACTGTCCATTCCTTTTAAATTTTCCAGTTTTTTGGAGTATAGGATTTTAAGTATCACCTGATGATTCTCTAGATTTCTTCAATATCTGCTGTTATATACACCTTTTCATTTCTGAGTTGTTAATTTGGATATTCTTTCTTTGCCTTTTGTTTAGTTTGGATAAGGGTTTGTCTACCTTGCTGATTTTCTTGAAGAACAAACTCTTTGTTTTATTTATTCTTTTTATTGTTCTCTGTGTTTCCATTTTATGGGTTTCAGCCCTCAATTTGCTTACTTCCTGGCATATTTTCCTCCTGCATGAGTTACTTTCTTTTTGTTTCTGAGCTCTCAGGTGTGTTGTTAATTTGCTAATGTGAGATTTCTTCAAATTCATTTTGTGGACAACAGTGCTATGAATTTTCCTCAGCACTGTTTTCATAGTGTCCCATAAGTTTGTGTATATTGTGTGATCATTTTCAATTAATTTTAGGAAGTCTTTGATTTACTTATTTCTTCCTTGATCCAGTGCTTATTCTGTGGAGCATTATTCAGTTTTCATTAATTTGTAGTCTTTTTGTAATTTGTGTTGTTATTGAAATCTAACTTTAAGCCATGGTGATCTGACAAGATATAGATGGTTATTCCAATTTTTCTGTGTTTGTTGAGATTTGCTTTGTGACTAGATATGTGGCCAATTTTAGAGAAGGTTCCACGAGATGATGAGAAAAGTGTTTATTCTTTTGTGTTTGGGTTGAATGTTCTATAGATGTCTATTAAGACCACTTAAACCATAATATCTGTTACTTCCCTTATTTCTCTGCTAATTTTCTGTCTGGTAGACCTCCTCATTGGTGAGAGTGGGGTGTTGAAGTCTCCCACTAGTAGTATGTGGGGTTTGATGTATGATTTAAACTTTAGGAATGTTTTTTTCTCATGTGTGGGTGCCCTTGTATTTGTGGCATAAATGTTCAGATGAAACTTCATCTTGATGGAATATGCTCATGATGAACATGAAATATCCTTCTTCATATCTTTTGGTTAATTTTAGTTTGGTATCTATTTTGTTAGATATTAGGATAGTTCTACCAGCTTGCTTCTTAGGTCCACTTGATTGGAAAGTCTTTTCCCAACTCTTTACTCTGAGGTAATGTCTCTGAAGTTGAGGTGTGTTTCTTATATACAGCAGAAGATCAGCTCCCATTTTTGTATCCATTCTGTTAGCCTGCATCTTTTTATAGGCAAACTGATTCCATGGACATTAAGTGACATTAATAGCCAGTAATTGTTAATTCCTTTTATATTTTGGTGGTAGTATATGTGTGTGTTTCCATTCTTTGGGATTTTCTGGCTGGGATTACTTATTGCCTGTGCTTTTGTGGGTGTAGCTAACTTCCTTAGGTTGGAGTATTCCTTCTAGTACAGTTTTTAAGGTTGGATTTGTGGATAGGTATTGTTTAAATCTGGTTTTGTCATAGAATATCTTGTTTTCTCCATCTATGGTAATTGAAAGTTTTATGGGTATTGAAGTCTGGGCTGCTGTCTGTGGTCTCTTAGTGTCTGCATAACATCTGTGTAGGAATGTCTGGTATTCAGAGTCTCCATTAAGAAATCAGATGTAATTCTGTTTGGTATGTCTTTATATGTTACTTGGCCTTTTTCCATTGCAGTTCTTAATATTCTTTCTTTATTTTGTGTGTTTCATGCTTTGATTATTATGTGGTCACGGGCCTTTATTTTTGGTCCAATCTTTTTGGTGTTCTTTAAACTCTTTGTATCTTCCCAGGTATTTCTTTCTTTAGGATGGGATAGTTTTCTTCTGTGATTTTGTTGAATATATTTTCTATAACTTTGAGCAGTATTCTTCTCCCTCTTCTATCTCTATTATTCTTAGGTTTGGTCTTTCATGGTGTCCCATATTCCCAGGACATTTTGTGTTATGGTTTTGTTGGATTTAATATTTTCTCTGACTGATGATTCTTTTTTTTTTTTTTTTTAGTCTTTAGAAAGATTTTATTGGTTAACACATGTATCAAACAAATTAGATGAAAAATGAATTAACATATTTCAAGCACTTTGCACATTGATGGGTTGTGGTTTGAAGAACCTTTAGGCTCCGTTGCAGAAGTGGCTTGTTTGTCCTGGCTGCCCAGAACCGAAATAACCACACACTAACTATATTAATTAAAACAA
>PVIU01012302.1:0-60995 GCA_004026605.1 Ondatra zibethicus | reverse complement strand
TGGAGATAGCCCTTTCTAGGCAGTTCAGTGGGTTGGAGATAGCCCTTTCTAGGCAGTTCAGTGGGTTGGAGATAGCCCTTTCTAGGCAGTTCAGTGGGGTGGAGATAGCCCTTTCTAGGCAGTTCAGTGGGTTGGAGATAGCCCTTTCTAGGCAGTTCAGTGGGGTGGAGATAGCCCTTTCTAGGCAGTTCAGTGGGTTGGAGATAGCCCTTTCTAGGCAGTTCAGTGGGTCTCTCCTACTTCCAGGCAAGTAGTCTGATCTAAGCCAGTCCTAAGCCCCTTGCTTGGTCTGATAGTGCCTCCCGGAAGTCCTTACTGCTTCTAAATGCTTGGAGTGGGAGGAGCCTAGTTCATCTGATCAGTTTCATGGACTTCCTGAAGCCTTTGGTTGTCTACTTTGCTGCCTTAACAAGGCCCATCCTCACCCTCAACCCTGCCCCCATCTGCATCCTCATCCTCCCTCCCAGGATGGCATGTTTCAATTTCCTTTAAAACATCCTTCATCTTAATGAGTTTCCCTCCAAAATGAAATGTTTTATTTTGGAGGAAACTGCTACACAACAACTTTAAAGAAGCTTACCCATAACTGGGCAGTGGTGGCGCACGCCTTTAATCCCAGCACTTGGGAGGCAGAGGCAGGTGGATCTCTGTGAGTTTGAGGCCAGCATGGTCTACAAGAGCTAGTTTCAGGACAGGCTCCAAGGGTACACAGAGAAACCCTGTCTCGAAAAGCAAAAACAAAGAAGCTTACCCAGTAATAAGCTTTACTGGAAAATAAACATATAGAAAATATATTGTTTAAGAATAGGCAAGCATGTGATAAGCACTTACCATCCAGGCACTCTGACAGGCAGAGCTGGGAGGATTGCTCCATGTTCCAGGCCAGCCTATTTACATAACAAGTTCCATGCTAACCTAGACTACAGAGTTCAACCATGTCTCAAAATTAATAGGGGCACCAATCATGGTGGTGCACACCTTTAATCCCAGCACTTGGGACCAAAGGCAGGCGAATCTCTATTCAATGAGTTTAAGAGATAAGAAGATGTGACAAAGTGGGTATATAGATAGTTGTGGACATGACCTAAGTCATTCTCCCTACTACCTAGTTTATGTTTTGATATAAAAGCTGTTTGGAGAATAAACATGGTGATTTTCAGGATGGGAATTCAGGACTTCATGAGGGATCCCTGAAAACTCCCTCCCGATAAAGTCATGTGAGTTCTGTTTTCATTCCTATGCCTCCACTCTGGTACAAGAAATAATTTAGGTCTGGGCTAGTCCCAGACCTCCAACAACTAACTAGCTCTTACAACTTAAATTAACCCATTTCTATTAATCTACATTCTGCCACGTGGCTCGTGGCTTTACCTGTTCTCCAGCATGTCCTCCTCCCTCTGCGGTTGACTGGCATCTCTCTGACTTTGCCCTCCTTCTCATCATTCTCCATTTAGCTTTCCCGCCTAACTTCCTGCCCAGCTTCCAATCTATCAGCTTTTTATTAACCAATGAGAGTAATACATATTCACAGTGTACAGAAGGTTATTCCACAGCACATGAGTTCAATTTCCAGAAACCACATGAAGAAGCCAGTCTGATAGCCAGGTGTGCTGGCTCATGGCCTTTAATCCCAGAGGGAGGCAGAGACAGGAAGATCTCTGAGTTCAAGGTCAGCCTGCCAGGAGTAGTAGAGAAACCTTGTCTCAAAAAACAAACAGAACAAAAGAAACCAGGTTGAAGGTGGGAAGCTGTGTGCAAACCTGTTATCCCAACATTGTGTGCAGTAGAGACAGGAATATGGGGTATGCTGGCCACCAACCAAGCTCCAGGGTCAGCGAGGGGCCTATCTTAAGGCTATAAGACAACATATAGAAGAAGAAACCTGATTCTCTTCTGGTCCCTTCGTCATGTGTACACATATCACACCACAGACACATCTCACACATACACACACACTTCAGATACACATACCACTCACACACACACTACACACCCACAAACACACACTACATATACACATATCACACACACACCACACATTACATATACACATACCACACATACCCACACACACACACAGTACATACATACACCATACGTACCACATACACTTCATACATACACACAAACACACTACATACACACACATAACACAAGCACACATGATAGGAAAAAAATGAACTCATGCAATAGCATCAAAAACAAAGCTCTAAACTGGTGCAACCTGTAAACCCTCCACTCAAGAAGCTGGGGTAAAAGCGTTCAGAGTTTTGGACCACTGCCCAGCCATCCCATGCAACAACAAGAGAGCTCACTCAGTGGGTCTGATGTGGTGGATGCTGGCCCGGGAAGTACTCTACATGCATGGAGCACCCATGGGAGGTTCTACAGAGACCCAGAGGAGATTGGGAAGGAGGAGCAGGCTGCTGCTGAGAATGCTGTGAACAAGGAGGAATTTCAGGGTGAATGAACCATACCAGCTCCTGAATTCACTGCTGCTCAGCCAGAGGTGACCAATAGGTCTGAGGGTGTGCAGGTGCCGTTGGTACCCATGCAGCAGTTCCCTACTGAATACTGGAGTGCCAAGCCAGCCACTGAGTTCAGCAGCTCCCACAGCGCAGGCCACTGAGTAGGTGAGAGCCACCACTGAGTGTTCCTGAGCTCCTCTGCAGACACCTGAGCAAAGGAAAAAAGGGGAAGGAAAATAAAGTTCCTACAATCTGGGGAAAAAAAAAGAGTTTGAGACCAGCCAGGGTGGTGGTATAGGTCTTTAGTCCTAGTACTCCAAGAGGCAGAGGTGGGTGGATCTCTATGAGTTCAAGGCCAGCTGGTGTACAGAGAGTTCCAGGACAGCCAAGACTACACAGAGAACCCTATCTTGAAAAACAAAAACGAGAGAGAGAGAGGGAGAGAGAGAGAGAGAGAGAGAGAGAGAGAGAGAGAGAGAGAGAGAGAGAGAGTTTGAGACCAGCCTGGTCTATAACACAGCAAGTCTTGCATTTAAAAAAAAATCCAGAATAAAAAGACAAGAGGACAGGAAAGCAAATCTGTAGCAGCTGGAGTAATGTTAATGAAGCACATTCAGAGACAGAGACAGACACTGGAGGTCTCTGCCCCCTAACGAGCCCATGCTGACGCTTGGATATGTATTACTTTACTCATTTTTTTTATTTTTAATCTTTTTTAAAAAATATTTTTATGGTTTATTTAACTTTATTTTATGTGCATTGGTGTGAAGTGTCAGATCCCCTGGAACTGGATCTTCAGACAGTCATGAGCTGCCATGTGGGTGCTGGGAATTGAACCCGGGTCCTCTGGAAGAGCAGTCAGTGCTCTTAACCACTGAGCCATCTCTCCAGCCCCTTTATTTTTAATCTTATGCAAGTGGGTGTTTTGCATTTGTATATGTCTGTGCACTTGTGTGAATACCTGGGTCCACAGAGAATAGAAATGGGCATTGGAACTCTGGAACTGGAGTTACAGACAGCTGTGAGCCACCTTTAGGTGCCCTGGGAGAGCAGTCAGTACTCTTAACCACTAAGCCATCTCTTGAGCCCTGTCTTGCTTTCTTCCAACATCTCTTTTCTTCCTTTCATTGCTTAAGCATATACAAAATTATCTTTTAATTAAATCTCCAAATATGCTTCTTAAAGAATCAAAAAGAGAAAAAGAAAGAACCACTGGAAACAAATGGGGGCAAAGTGGGGCGGGCTGGGGGCTATGAAACAGAAGCAAGAAAGGAGCCACACCTAGCGTGGTCACCTTGTGTCCCAGTGGTGTGGACACAAGGCTACTGACCGCAGAGTCATTTGCTAAGTTGCATAGAAAAGGTTGCTCAAGTTATCGGATGACAAGAAACAGAACGCAAGCCAACTGGCTCTGTAAGAGATATCTAATACAAAAATAGGCAGGGATTATGTGAGAGCCAGCCCTGGGAAGCTCAGCCAGATTTGCAGAAACTTGCCTCTCTCTCTTCTCTCTCCTCATCAGGTTAGTCTTGGCATTTCTTTCTTTCTTTCTTTTCTTTTCTTTTCTTTTTTGAGATAGGGTTTCTCTGTAGCTTTGGATCCTGTCCTGGATCTAGCTCTTGTAGACCAGGCTGACCTCGAACTCACAGAGATCCACCTGCCTCTGTCTCCCGGGTGCTGGGATTAAAGGCATGCGCCACCACCGCCCAGCTAGTCTTGGCATTTCTTTGTGAACTTGCTTCCCTCTTGCAGACAGTTTCTTTGCTCACTTATCTGCTTCCATTCGACCTAAGGAAGCTGCCCCAGATGACAGCATCGGCATTCCATTTCTGCCCAGTTTGCTGGCAATCACAAGTCTGTACCCGACTGGTCTCACACTCCACCAGGAGTTGTCATCAGTCCACTGTACATCTAAGTACTTACAAATGCCCTAATAGTTACACCCAGCCCGTTTCCTGTAAATTAAATTACAAATGTTTTTACATCTGTTTAAAATTTGCTTTGGGGTAGGGGTGGGGAGGCATGTGCCACAGCACAAGTATAGAAGTGAGGGAACAACTTGTCAATGCAAGAGTCAGCTATCTTCTATGACCTGAGTCCCTGGGGTGAAATTCTGGTCATTAGGCTTGGCAGCAAGTGCCTGGATGCATGGAGCATCTCCTTAGCCTACAAATGAAGAAACTTCAATGCAGTGGTTCTCAACCTGTGGGTTTCAACTCCTCTGGGGGTTGAACGACTCTCTCACAGGGGTTGCCTGACAGATATTCTGCATGTCAGATATTTCCATTATGATTCATAACACTAACAAAATTACAACCATAGAGTAGATAATTTTATGGGGGTCACCACAACATGAGGAACTATATTAAAGGGTCAGTCACAGCATTAGGAAGGTTGGGAACCACTGCTTTAATGATCATCAACATGCCTATGTATTTGCATGTTGTCTAAGGCTACTTACATACTACAAGGTCATAGCTGGGTAATCGCAACAAAAAAAAAAACTACAGAAAAATGGCTACCTAGACCTTTGCAATACAAGTTGGCTGAGCCCTACCTTAAGGTAGTTGTGGATAAATGAATGGACTTTGTTTAAAGACTCAGGAGAAGTTGGGTGGGCAGTCTCTCCTCTGTGTGAATACCTGGGTCCACAGAGAATAGAAATGGGCATTGGAACTCTGGAACTGGAGTTACAGACAGCTGTGAGCCACCTTTAGGTGCCCTGGGAGAGCAGTCAGTGCTCTTAACCAGGTGGTAGTAGTGCACTCGGGAGGCAGAGGCAGGTGGATCTCTGTGAGTTTGAGGCCAGCTGGGTCAGCAAAGAGCGCTCTAGAACAGCCAAATGCTGTTACACAGAGAAACCCTGTCTCAAAAAACCAAGACACACACACACACACACACACACACACATCTTCTGAGGGAGGGGGTATGCACTTTTTGAAAGTTCTGACATGGGAAAAAATAATCTCAAATATGAAATGAGATTTACACAAAGGGTGGGAAGGGCATAATGTGGAGATGTTCATTAAAGATGCTACATTTATGGGAGCCTATTACCCCAGCTACCTCTAAATAATTCCCTCGTGACAAATTTTACAAACCCTCAGTAGTTCTTGCCAAGATGGACTGGCCAAGTCACAAGGTTTGCTATACATGAAGCTTTCTTAAATGCCCCAAAGTTTAAATATTAGTTAGAGAGACAGAGATAGACAAAGAGGCAAACAGATGTGAGGAAAGCCTGAGACTTCAGAATGGAGGTGCAATGAAGTCTAGAAGTCACCATTTCGGCTGACTTCAAATCATTGTGGAAAATACTTCATTAAAACATTTGTTCAGATGGCTCAGTGGTTAAGAGCATTTGCTGCTCTTGCAGAGGACCCAAATTCCATTCCCAGGATCTGTACTAGGTAGCTCACAAGTGGCTGCGACTATAACTCCAGGGGTATCCAATACCTCCACAAGCACACATATATGTACACACACACACACACACACACACACACACACACACACGTACGTACGCACAATTGGTTGGAAGAAATGGCTCACACTCATAATCCTATTTATAACAGGAGGCTGAGGAAGAGGGGTGATCAAGACCAGCATGAGCTACAGAGTGAAACTTTGGGTCCTGAGCTAGCCCTGGTAATAAAAGTCTTTTGGGGTAGATAGAAAAGCTAATAGAAGTCTGAGAACCTTGGAGAACCCTCAATTTCCTGCTACTCCAAGTTGACTGAGAACACTCAGCTACTTTGCCACCAAGGATTTTACTGGAAATGTATAATCTTAGGTCCTGTTCCAGACCACAGAATAAGAATCTCCATTAAAAACAACAAACAAGCAAAAAAATCTCATGGGTAACTCAGTAACAGAAAAAAAAAAATCAATACTTAAAAAATATAGCCAGGTGGTAGTAGTGTACTTGGGAGGCAGAGGCAGGTGGATCTCTGTGAGTTTGAGGCCAGCCTGGTCTGCAAAGAGCGTTCTAGAACAGCCAAGTGCTGTTACACAGAGAAACCCTGTCTCAAAAAACCAACACACACACACACATTTTCTGGGGGAGGGGGTATGCACGCTACAAGACACATGTGGAGGTCTACTTGTAGGAGTCAATTTTTCCTTCTACTGTATGGATTCCAGGGAGGACTGAACTCTGGTTGTCAGTCTCAGTGACAAGTGCCTTTACCAGCAGAGCCACTTTGCCAGCCCCAAATAATGCATTTTACTGCAGCATGGCGAGGCAGACTTTATTCCGGCTCTCAGTCACAGGAGGTGATAAGGTCCACTGCAATGGCACTTTGCAGCAGAGAGGATGGGCTCAGTTCCAAATCTACAGCCTGAACCAGTGGCAATACATAGGGCGGTGGAAGTCAGAGGATGGAAAATTCCTAAGAGAAAACTTCAGGGATAAGGGAGGACTCAGGCTATACTGACCCAACTGCATTCTTGCTGAAGACAGGCAAGGTATCAGACAGACAGCTGCCTAAGGGACAATGGCAGATGAGAAAGCCAATCAAGTGCTAAAGATAATCAGAAGTCAAAGACAAAGGGTTCTGGCTAAACTGACTTTGTTGGGCTATTTGCTAAAAGCTGATTTTACAGTAATGAATGATGACTGGGGAAAAGTTTATTTATCTATTTATTTACTATTTTTTTTTTTGAGACAGGGTTTCTTTGTGTAGCTTTGGCTGTCCTGGAACTCACTCCGTAGAACAGGTTGGCCTCAGACTCACAGAGCTCTGCCTGCCTCTGCCTCCCAAGCACTGGGATTAAAGGCGTGCGCCACCACCCTGGCTGGGACAAAGTTTATGAGTGTGCCCATAGCTGGCTAAGCAGAGAGTCATTGTGAACCCCTGAAAATACTACAACATAAGCAGGCCTGAGGTGGGTGGGGATTTGGGCTCCCAATGGAAGTTGTCGTTTTGTTTCATTTTCTTTGGATGAGCCTCCCCCCCCCCCTTTTCTAAAACTGTTTTTATTTTTAAATGCAGTCTTGCATGGAACCCAGCTCTTGAAAGATAAAGCAGGCTTGCCGTGGTAGGAGGGAAACTGGAGCATTCGTAGCGAGGGAGAGCCAGGCATTTAGGACAAACGTGTTCTTCTGTGAGCAGTTTAGTAATACAGGAGCATAAATGCTTCAGATCCTAGGGCTGGATTTGAGCACTTGCTTAGGGACCAAAGAACCCGATTTCCATCCCCAGCACTGAGAGGAGAAAATAGGAAAGAAAACACTGTGGGCCCAGGCATCCAGGCAGTCACTGTCCTGAGCCCTTTTCAGCTTGGTTTTATGGCTGCTTTCATCACAGTGAACTCCTGTTGGTGGTGGGCAATGATGGCCTGTCTTGAGGCAGCGGGGATGTCTTAACTCCTGAAAATCACTGTGCAAGTTTCCCCTCCTCCTCCATCTTCTTCTTACTTAAATTAATTATTTATTGTTGCTGTGTATTTATGGATGTGTGTCATCAGAATGTCCATGAGGAAGTTAGAGGATGACTTTGTGGAGCTGGCTCACTTCCTCCACCTTTCTGTGAGTTCTGGAGATAGAAGGGTTGTTAGATAGAACAAAGGGTGACAAACACTTTTACCCACTGAGCATTTTATCCTGTTCTTTCCCCTTGACACAAGGTCTTATTCTGTAACCCAAGCTGATTTGTAACCCAAGCTAACATCAAACTCCCGGTAATCCTCCTGCTTCAGCATCCCAAATTCTCTGTTTACAGGTGTGAGTTAAATCTCCCTTTTTAAAAAAGATAATCTCACCAGTCAGTGGTGGTGGCACATACCTTTAATCCCAGCACTTGGGAGGTAGAGGCAGGAGGATCTCTGTGAGTTCGAGGCCCCTGGTCTACAAAGCAAGTTCCAGGACAGCCAGGGCTGTTACACAGAGAAACCCTATCTCAAAAACAAAACAAAACAAACAAACAAACAAAAAACAAACAAAAAAACCAAGAAAAAGATAATCTCAGCATTTAGGACAGGAAATCAGAAGACTCAGAAGTTCAAATGTCATCTGTTCCTAAGTAGTAAGCCAAAAGCCAGCCTGGCCTATGGGAGACCCTGCTTCAAAAAAACAAAAACAAAAACAAAAAACAAACAAATAAACAAAAAACCCCAAAAAACAAGGACATGCAGATGGCTCAGCAGGTAAATGTTTGCTTGCCAAGCCTGACTCCCTGAGTTCAAGGCCGGAAACTGCCTCTTGCAAACTGTCCTCTAGCCTCTACAGTTGCAGCCTGGTCCTTGAAAGGAAGAAAGGAAAACAAAACTCTGCTTGATTAACGACAAAAAGGGAGACCTGGGGCTGCAGTTGCTAGGATACCTTTTTGTTTGCCTTGCACGCTCGCAGCAAGAAAGGGTTCCATCCCCAGCGTTGCATAATAAGCCTGTAATCCCAGCATTTGGCAAGTGGAACCAAGAGAATCAGAGGTTCAAAGTCATCCTTCACTATACAGTAAGGTGAAGGCCAGACTGGGCTACATGAGGCCGTGTCTTTAAAAAAAAAAATACACATTTAGGGCAGGCAGTGAGATTTAAAGGGATTGTCTGTTCAGTTATACAATCTCTTGTAAACTTTTACTTCTCTGTGAAGTTGAGACTGGAGCTAGCTCCCCTTAGGCAGTAAGGGCGGGGCCCAAGGAAGCTCACTGCTAGCCATTTTAACACTTGTGACCTCTCCCTTGACTGGGTGAGTAACTCTCTGGTAGTGCTGAGAGAATGCTGAGGCATATGGACTCTTTACTGGCTGGGCCTGAAATGCGAGCAATCCTAATATAGATTACCCCAATCTCTACCTTGTTCCCGCCATTAAACCCGGAAAAGACGGCTGAGCAGGGTGGTTGGCACTGTCTCGCTCATTGAGCTTGGCCTTCTTTCTTGCTTTTCTCTTAACGTCTCCCTCAATTGTGCTCACTCCTTGCCTGCCTTTCTTTATTCTTCTTGGGCATGAGACAAGGAACTTGGAAGCCACCGGTTCAGGGTACTTTAGTGACTGTGCTTGCCTGGCACCCTGGTTCCTAGAGTCAAGCCCACCAAGAGCCAAGAAGAGCTCCATGGCACTCAGCGAGCCCGTATCAGCGTTCATGCTACTTCTGGAGTGAGGACTGGCCAGTAACCACGGGCAACCGCTTCTCTGATCTCTTTGGTTATGTGAAAGCCCCGCATCTTAAAGTTCCCCTTGGTTCTTCCTTTCTTACCCACAAACCCACCTGGAATCTGACTTCTTCTTTCCACCCCTGCAGTGCCACCCTGGTTAAAGCCCCAACGGTCTTTGGACGGAATGGCTTTAGTAACCTCTTTCACTCCCTTGTAGACTTGCTCCAGGCAGCACGTCCCTTTGTGGGTAAGTTGTTATGAGAAAGGGGCTCACCGTGTAGCCCTGGCCTTCCCAGAAGTCACTGTATAGACCAGACTAGCCCCCAAATCAGAGTCCCACCTGCCTCTGCTTCTCCAGTGCTGGGATTAACCGTGGGCACCAGCAGTATTTTCTCAATGCTGCCTCTGAAGGGCACCTCCTAACGTTTGTCACCTCATGCCACTCCTCCTCGCCTTCCATTCCTCAATGGCTTCCCACTTTGCTCAGATAAAAATATCGGAATCCTTATCAGGGCCCACGAAGCCTTACATGGTCTCACTCCTTCCACTAACCCCATACTCCTTTTTCAACAACACCAGGTATAGGCAGTTCTCAGACCTTTACTCTCTGCTTGGACTGTCCTTGCCCAAGAAACAGGCTTAGCTAATGGTCTTGTCATTGAAGTCTCTGCTCAGATGTTGCTCTCTCAGTGAGGTCTATCTGAAACCACACATACCCCTGCCACAGCCCAGGATCCTGAGTCGTCTCTGCTGTGTCTGTTTTCCCCACAGCATAACTAGATGGCTTACTTATTCCTCTTTGGGTAAGGCTGTCTCCTCCACTAAAATTCTTCACTCATGTAGTCTAAGCATCTGGCATGCCATTGGTACATATTACACATTCAACAATTAATGTGTTGTACCGTTAGAATTTTGTATTTATTTGTTGTCGTGTCTCATCTGGATAAAGACTAAACTGAATGGACTAATTAAACAATGCAAATCACTGCATGAGTTATGAGCTCTCCATTCTTTCTACCTTTTAAATATAGCATTTATTTATTTATTTATTTATTTATTTATTTATTTATTTATTTATTTTGGACAAGGTCTTCCTATTTGAGTTTGAGGTCCTCTTGCTTCTGCCTTTCAAGTGTTGGGATTACAGGCACTTGCTCTCATGCCCAGCTTTCTGTTCCTTGTTACTTTCAGTTTCTCTTTTATGCTATCAAAAAAAAAAAAACCCAAAAAACAAAAAACCCCTCCCACTGAAAACTCTAGTTTAAGCTGATGCTACTACATTTTATCACCTAAGAGTCCATGCTTCTTATACATCATAATACTTAGGTCATTTTCATTCCTTTTTCAGTCTTTGGCCATATCTTATATATGCACAGACTTGAAGGGGAGAGGAAGAATGAAAGAGGGGGGGATGTGCATGTGAGTGTGTGTGTAGATGAGGGGAGACAGAACACAGGGTCCCAAGCATCTTAAACAAATGCTCTATCGCTCAATTATAACCCCAGCCCAACCAAACCAGTCTCCCCCCTCTTTCTCTCTCTCTCTCTCTCTCTCTCTCTCTCTCTTTCTTTCTCCCTCCGTCCCTCCTTCCCTCTCTTTCTCTCTTTGTTTCTTATCTGTTTCTCAACAAGGTTATGCTGTGCTATCCCATGCTGGCTTTGAGCTCACAGCAATCATCATTTCTTGGGATTCCAGAATGCCGTAACTACAGGCATGTGCCACCACTTCTGACCAGACCAAACTTATATGTTATTATGTTTAAGTATCTCCTATCTTTAGGATCACGTGGGCTGCTATGCTGATGGAGAGGCATTGGTCCAAAGCCAGGAGTTGGAACTATAGTTTGCAGCTAAGACAGGAGAGAATAGGGGTGTCTTGGAGAGAGTAGAATTCTAGTCTCCCTCTGTGGGAAATTGTTGAGCCTGTCTACCTGCCCCACCCTCTGCTGGAGCCTGGGAAAGAAAGGCTGAAGGAAGCCTCAAGGGTGCTGCGTGAGGGTGGGTGTGGTTTATAGCCCGTCCTTGGCTCCCTTACAAATGCTCCAGCAGAATGGCAGTGCTTGTAAATCTTTGAAAGGCACATTTCCTTTGGAAGGGATTTGAGTATGTTTTGATTTGTTCTTTCAGGCTGATGTAGGGCAATAAAGGAAGCTTCCCAAGGCAGATCTATCAAGAATGTTTGGGGTGTCAGACTAGCTAAAAGAACTTATTTAATAAGCAAGGGATTCCTTAAGACGGGAACCATAAAGTGACAGAAATGCACATTTTTTTTTCTTTTTGGTTTTTTGACACAGGGTTTCTCTGTGTAACAGCCCTGGCTGGCCTGGAACTAACTCTGTAGACCAGGTTGGCCTTGAACTCACAGAATCCCACCTGCCTCTGCCTCTCAAGTGCTGGGATTAATGCACATGCCACCAGGCCTGGCAAACGCATGTTCTTTCTGGGTTGGTGATTGAGTTCCTGAGACATCTCCTTTGAATGTGTAAATATCAAGTCAAGAAGGGAGAAATTCAGAGGGGCCTCTCCTCTCTCACAGATACCCTTGTTGAGGTTAGATGGGTTCTGTAATAAATGACTAAAACCTTGAGAACAAAATAAAAAAACAAAGTGTTTCTAGCCAGGGTAGAAGAGGAGCTTCAGATGTGTATTGCCACCAGGGCTGACAGGCACTGGGACCTCAGTGTGCGCCCTGGGCAATGGGCAGATGACACAGGTGAAGGTTTCAATCTTTTGCATAAAAAGTTGGGTCCTTATGCTGGATAGTTTTATGTCAATTTGACACAAACTAAAGACATGTGAGAGGAGGAAGCCTCCATTGAGAAAATGCTTCCATAAGATCAGACTGTGGGCAAACCTGTAGGACATTTTCTTAATAAGCGATTGATGTGGAAGGGTCCAGCCTATGGTGGTCCTGAGCAAGTCATTCTGATCAAGCCAGTAAGAAGCACCCCTCCATAGCCTCTGCATCAGTTTCTGTCTTCAGGTGCCTGCGTTGTTTGAGTCCCTCTCTTGATTTCCTTCAGTGATGAACAGCAATATGGAAGTGTAAGGCTAATAAACTCTCTCCTCCCCAAGTTGCTTTGGTGATGGTGATTCATCACAGTCCCTTTCTATTCTGCTGCATTACATTTTTGCCCGACATCACTAATAGACTTTTATGCTTACAGATAGCTTCACCTCCATTTGGGTTCTTAACCTCAATAGAAATTTTGCTTTCATGTAAACAAGTTCTAAAAAATAAAAAACAAATGTGGAAGCCTGTCCTAGCCTGCTTTTCTGTTACTATGGCAAAGACTGTGTAAGTGACAGTCATCACTGAGGGAAGCTGGGACAAGAACCTCAGGCAGAAGCTTGAAGCAACAGCCAACAGAGGAATGCTGCTTACTGGCATGTTTCCCAACTTTGCTTAGGTACCTGTTTTAAAGCCCATGTTCTCCTGTCCAGGGATGGTACCAACCAAAGCATGCTGGCCTCTTACATCAATTAGAAACTCAGAAAATGTTTCACAGGCTGATCAGATGGAGGAAATCCTCAACTGAGAGGTCCTCTTTCCAGCAAAGTTTAGATTTGTGTCTAGTTGACAAGAATTAGCCATCACAGATTCAAATTCCTAGTTTCAGTTAAGATGTTGCTGCTTTTGTTTAAGCAAATTTTTAATGAGAAAAGCAATTTGGAGATCTGTTTCTTAAATGTGATCAGATATACAAACCATAAGGCAAAGGATTACATTTTGCATGAAGAAGTGAAATCAGAAACAGGATGTTGGGCACTGTGACACACACCTATAATCCCAGTGCTTGGGAGCCAAAGGCAGGAGGATCAGGAGCTTGAAGCTAGCTTCAGTTACACAGTAAGTTCAAGACCAGCTTGGGCTGCTTAAATTTTGGTCTTAACAAACCAAGGGGAAGGGGAGGGAGAGGCACAATGAAACTCATTATAGTCCCCAACTCAGTATATAAATGTATGGAATTTTCAAAGAATCAATCAATCAATCAATCAGTAAAGGAGCTTCAGCAGGCAGTCCCTGGGAATGCAGTAGCCACCCAAGCAGCGAAGCAGGTGGGTTAACTGCTGATCTTCACCTCTCCCTTCTCTCCTCCAAATCAATTTCTCCAGGCTCATCCACAGCTCTGTAGAGGCTACCTGCTCTGCCCTCCCTATCCCCAACTCCAGTGCATCACATAGATCTTCTCTTCCAAACTTCTTTCCTCTCCACTCATTGCTTTATCCCAGTTCCCAGCTCCAGCAGGCATTCCATGGGAACCTACTAGTCAAGCCTTCCAGAGAAGCAAGTAGGAAGCTAAGTAGGTAGGCCAGATTTAGATCTCCACTCTCCTTCCTGTCCTCCAAAAGAACCTAAGAGGCCAACAGAAACCAAGGAACAAAACATCTACCCAACAAAGACAAGACCAGATATCAGCACCTAGAATTGCAATCTTCCCAGTCCCAGATGCCTAGATGCTAGTGTAAAAACATAATCAATAACATCCAGGACAATATGTCTCCGCTAGAGCCCAGCAACCCTACCACAGCAAGCATTGAGAATAGCAACATAGCTGAAGCACAAGCCAAAGACTTTAAAATAGCTTTTATGATAGAGGTCCTAAAAAAGAAAATGAATAAATCCCTTAAAGAAATCTATGAAAATACAAGCAAACAGTGGAAGGAAAGGAATACAACAGCTCAAGTCCTGAAAGTGGATATAGAATAATAAAGAAAACCCAAAGCAAGGGCTATGTGGAGAAGTGTGGAAATGAAACATTTAGGGACTCTAGCAGAAAATTTGGAGACAAGCCTCACCAACAGAATATGAGAGAGGGAAGAGAAAATATCAGGCATTGAAGACATGGATAGAGGACATGGATACCTGGGTCAAAGAAAATGTTAAATCTAAAAAACTTCTGGCACAAAACATGCAGGAAATCTAGGACTCTGTGAAAAGACCAAACATAAGCAATAATAGGAATACAGGAAGGAGAAGAAACCCAGGTCAAAGGCACAGAAAATATTTTCAACAAAAATCATAGAAGAAAAATTTCCCCGCATCAGAGCAATGGACTGAGCTCCTAAGGTCCAGTTGAAGAGCAGACAGAGGGAGAAGATGAGCAAGGAAGTCAGGACTGCGAGGGGCTGGTCCGCCCACTGAGACAGTGTGCCTGATCTAATGGGAGCTCACCAAATCCAGCTGGACCAGGACTGAATGAGCATGTGATCAAACCGGACTCTGAATGTGGCTGCCAATGGTGGCAGACTGAGAAGCCATCGATAATGGCACTGGGACCTATCTCTTCTGCATGTATTAGCTTTTTGGGACCCTAGTCTATTTGGATGCACACCTTCCCAGGCCAGGATGGAGCGGGGAGGGCCTTGGACTTCCCACAGGGCAGGGTACCCTGCCCTCTCTTAAGGATGCAGGGGGAGGGAGGAGGGATAGTGGGGGAGCGGGAGGGGACTGGGACAAGGGGAGGAAGTGTAAATTTTTGAATAAAAAAAAGAAAAATTTCCTAACCTAAAGAAACAGATGCCTATCAAGGTATAAGAAGCATACGGAACACTAAATAGACTGAGCCAGAAAAGCAAGTTCCCTTGGCACATGATAATCAAAACACTAATATCAAAAGCTGAAAAGGAAAAAGACCAAGTATCACATAAAATCGGGCCTATTAGAATAACTCCTACATGGGCAGTGGTGGCACATGCCTTTAATCCCAACACTTGGGAGGCAGAGGCAGGTGGATCTCTGTGAGTTCGAGGCCAGCCTGGTCTATGGAGTGAATTGCAGGAAAGGCTTCAAAGCTACACAGAGAAACCCTGTCTTGAAAAACAAAATCAAGCAAACAAACAAAAAACTAATTTCTGACTTCTCTATGGAAGAAGAAGGGCCTGGACAGGTGCTTGACTCTTAAGAGACCACAGATGCCAGCCCAGACTACTATACCCAGTGAAACTTTCAATCACAATAGATGGAGAAAGTAAGACATCTATGATAAAACCAAATTTAAGCAGTATTTATCTACAAATCCAGCCATAAAGAAGGCACTAGAAAGAAAATTTCAACCTAAAGAGGTTAACCACACCCAAGAAAACACAAGGAATAATTTTGGACCAGCAAATCAATACACACACACGAAAAAAAAAAACCCACAACAACAAAATAACAGAAATCAGCAAACACTGCTCACTGATATCACTCAACACTAATGACCTCAATTCCCCAATAAGAAGACACAGACTAACAGAATGAATTAAGAAACAGGATCCACCCTTCTGCTGCACACAAGAAATATACCTTTGTAAACAGACATTTCCTGTCCTGACCACCCAGTCTCCAATAATCACTCAGAAATTTATATTAATTATAAATGCTCGGCTGATAACTCAGGCTTGTTACTAGCTAACTCTTACATTTAAATTAACCCATTTCTATTAATCTATATATTGCCATGTGTCTCATGGTTTTACCTGTCCTCTAGCATGTCTTGCTTCCTCAGTGGCTGGCTGGTTTCTCTCTTCTCCTCCCTCCTTCCCATCATTTTCAGTTTGTCTTTTCTACCTAACTTCCTGCCCAGCTATGGGCCTGTCAGTTTTTTATTAATCAATGAGAGTAATACATATTCATAGTGTAGAAAAGGATTGTCCCACAGCATACCTTAACATCAAGGATAGATACCACCTCAGGGTAAAAGGTCGGTAAAGGATAGTCCAAGCAAATGGACCTAAAAAACATTATTAAAATGGTATAACCTAAAATTAGATATTAAAATATATCTAATAAAGTAGACTTCAGACCAAAGCTAGTAAGAAGAGATAGGAAAGGACACTATATATTCATCAAAGGGAAGATTCGCCAAAAGGACATGACAATTCTTAACATCTATGCACCAAGCACAAAGGCACACAAGTTCATAAAAGAAACAGTACAACAGTTTAAATCACACATTGACTCTCACACACCAATACTGGGAGATTTCAATACCCCACTCTGGCCAATAGGTCATCTAGACAAAAAGTAAACAGAGAAATGCTGGAGCTAACTGATGGTAATAATCCCTAGAGACCTAACAGATATTTACAGAACATTTCACTCAAACACAAAAGAATAGACCTTTTTCTTAGACCTCATGGAACTTTCTCCAAAATTGACCACATACTCAGACACAAATCAAGTCTCAACAGAGACAAGAAAATTAAATAACTCCTTGCATTCTATCAGATCACCACAGATTGAAGCTATATGTAAACAACAGTAACAACAGAAAGCTTACATATTCACGGAAACTGAACAACCCACAATTGAATAAAAATGGGCAAAGACAGAAATTAAGAAAGAAATGAAAGACTTTCTAGATTTGAATGAAAATCAATACCCAATATCCCCAAACTTGTGGACACAATGAAGATGGGTTTAAGGGGCAAGTTCATAATACTAAGTGCCTACATTAAAAAAAAAATGGAGAGATCACATACTAGTAACTTAACAGTACACCTGAAAGCACTAGAACAAGAAAGAAAGAAAGGAAGGAAGGAAGGAAGGAAGGAAGGAAAGAAGGAAGGAAGAAATCACATCCAAATGGCAAATGGCATTTGGCAGATGGCAAAAAATAATCAAACTCAGAAATCAATAAAATAGAAATAAACAAAACAAATTAAAAATACAAAGAATCAATGAAACAAAGTTAGTTCTTTGAAAAAATTAATAAAATTGACAAACCCCCATCCAAATTAACTAAAAGGCAGAGAGAAAAACTAAATTAACAACATTAGAGTTGAAAATGGGAAGTGCAAGTTCCTGGGTTCGGTACTCAGCTCTGGGAGGGTTGACACCAAAAAGCCAGAGAATCATAAGAACATACTTTAAAAACCTGTACTCCACAAAATTGAAAAATCTAAAAGAAATATATAATTTTCTCAATACATCTCTTACCAAAGTTAAATCAAGATCAGATAAGCAGTTTAAAGGGACCTATAACCCCTTGTGAAATAGTAGTTATTAAAAGTCTATAAGGAAAAACCCAGGGCCACATGCTTTAAAGAAGAGTTAATGCCAACACTCCTCAAACCATTTCACAAAATAGAAGAAAAGAAGCATTGCCCAATTTGTTTTCAAAGAAAGAGAATTATAGATTAACCTTCCTTATAAACAAACATACGTGCAAAAATTCTCAATAAAATGCTTGCAAGCTGAATGCAAACACATCAAGTTGAACACATCGAAAAAAATCATCCACCATGATGAAGTAGGCCTCATCTTAGAGATGCTGGGATGATTCAACATTTGAAACGAACTGAAAACACACACACACACACACACACACACACACACACACACACGATCATCTCATTAGATACAGAAAAGGTCTTTAACAAAATCCAACACCCCTTCATGAAAAAAGTTCTTGAGAGATTAGGGATCTGAGGGACATACCTCAACATCATAAGGTAATTTACAGCAAGCACATAACCAACATCAACTGAAACAGAGAAACTCAAAGCATTTCCACTAAAGCCAGGAACAAGACAAGATAGTTCACTGTCTCCATACCTGTTCAATACAGTGCTTGAAGTCTCAGCTAGAGGAAACAGACAACTGAAGGAGACCAAAGTGACACAAATTGGAAAGAAAGAAATCAAAGTATCTTTATTTGCTGTTGTCTTCATCAAATCCCTCCCCACAGGGATCAGGAAACCTTGCCAAGAGGAGGCAGAAAGTCTGTAAGATCAAGGGGACTGAGAACAGCAGGAGAACGAGGCCCTCTAATCAACAGAATTGATGCACATATGAACTCACAGACAAGTATAGAGGCTGCACAGGCCTGCACCACTTGGAGTCCTAGAGCAAAAGAAAAAATGGACACACACCTTCTCCAACCCTATCCCAGAAGCAATGCGCAATTTAACACCACTTGCAAATGAAAGTTTAGTTTAGTCTAAGGGAGTCTCACTGGGGATGCAAGCTACTGTTAAGGGTAAGTTGTATTCCCAGCAGTAGACAGCCAATGGGAAACACACTCAACGGCAACTGTGGATGTTCCTTTTCCTTTTTTAAAAATTTTATTTTTAGTTAATTTTATTCATATATTTTCTCTCTTTTACCCTCACATCCCTTGTGTATATACTACGGCTTCCAGCTTAGTGTTTTTGGGGGATTCCCACGTGTGCAGCGAGTGGGTCTCTCTGTCTGTCTCATGTGTCTTTTCCCAGCTCTTCTTTGTTCTGTCCTACTCTGATGTCTTAGTTTCTGTTTTGTCTTATTAGACTTTATTATTTTCCCTTAGAAGCCTGTTTGCTTTCTAATGAGAGACAGAAAGGGAGTGGATTCAGATGAGAGGAACTTAGAGGAGTGGGGGGGGGAAACCAAAATCAGAATATATTATATGAGAAAAAGAATCTATTTTTAATAAAAGGAAGAAATAAATTGAATTTTTAAAAGGAAGGAAGACACTAAAGAATTTGGAGTTTTTGTTTAATTCTGTGGTTATAGCCATCAAACTCAATGCCTTACCGGTACTAGACAAGTGCGCTACCACTGACCAACATCCCCAGAACTTAATTTTTTGTTGTTGTTGCTACTATTGCTGTTTGGTGGTTTGTTTTGTTTTGTTTTGTTTTGAGACAGGGTCTCACTGTATAGCTCTGGCTGACCCAGAACTCAGTGCTCAGCCTGTCTCTGCCACCCAGGTGCTGGGATTCAAGGTGTGTGCCACTGTACCCAGTCCTATGTGGTTTCTTCTTTATTGTGACACAGGTTTTCATGCAGCCCTGGTTATAGCTAAGACACTGGCCTTGAACTCTTGATGTTCCTACCTCTGTCTCCCATGGATCATCACTCTTTGGTCAGTCAAATTTCTCTTCATTTCCTCTGTCTTTCTATTTTTAAAGATTTGCTTATTTTATTTTCTGCATGTGAATGTTCTGCCTGCATACATTTTTTGGGCATCCTGGTACATGCCTGGTACTTGAGGAGGCCAGGAAGAAGTGACAGATGCCCTGGAACCGAAGTTACAGCTGATTATGACCCATCATATACGTGTGGGAATAGAATGAGGTCTGATGAAAGGCAGCTTAACCGCTGAGTCATCTCTTTTTCTCTCCTCCTTCTGTCTTCTTCCTTTTCTGGGGGGGTTGGTGGGGACAAAATTTTACACTGTAGCTGAGGCTGACCTGGAACTCACAGCAATCCTCCTGCCTCAGTGTCCTGAATTCTGGAATAGCAAACATAGGCCACAATTGCCCAGTTTCAAAGGAAACAGAGTCCTGTCTTGGAAACACAGGAAAAGGATCACTGGAGGAGAAACAACAGTGGTAAAAGAGGAGCTCAAACACAGCCTTAGGAAGGTGGAACTCGATAGGACACTGGGCTATTTCTAAATGAGTGAAAAAGAGATGGCATTCTGAGTAGTAAATGAATGGATGATTCCCATCATTGAAGGTCTAGACACTTCCAAAACTTTGATGCATTCTATAATTGCATTTCATAGGGTCACTTCAAATACTTTAAACTTTACCACAACGTTTTCCCATCTGTTTATTGATCAAAGCTTCATAATCTATTTGGAAGAATTACTTTTATTATTTTGCTCCTTGGCACCATACTTGACATGAGTCCTGCCAAGCCATTGGATTTTTACCTAAAAATAACTTTAACCTGGAGATAGGCATGTGCCCACGCACACACACAGGTGTTCGTGATTTCATCTCGGCAAGCTCTGCAAGAGTCTGCAGTTCCTCTGGCAGGCTCAGTTTTGTGGCTGTGACCAGGGCAATCCCACAGGCTCCGTGAGGAGGGGAGCTCTGTTTTATTTATTTTATTTTTATCTATTGTGTGTTACAGGAGTCACTTCTCTTCTTCCACTGTGTAGATTCCTGGGATCCAACACAGGCCGTCAGTGTTAGCTGCAAGCTTCTTTCCCCATGGAGTCACCTTGCTAGCTCAGGGAGTCTGTTTATTGAGTTGAGTGTTTGCAGCCCCAAGTATCTTAACTTGATCTTTGCATTTGTGCTTTGTAAGTAAAATTTTATGGAACAATGGAGATGTGATGGAGGCTTGGAACCTTGGCTCACATGTGAGCTCTACTTCCCAAGATGGGCTCCCGGCTGCTGCTCTCCCGTGTTATAGGACCCCAGTTGTTGTCTGCTCCCCTTTTCCCAGCCCTGGGACCACTTCTGACAGTGCTGGCACGGAGATCATGGATAAGCAGAGTACTTTCTGTCTAAACCTCTAGTGGAGACCAGCCAGGCATATTGTGGAAAGGGTCTAGGTGGACCAGGTGGAACATTGAGTATACTGGGCTAGGGAATGATGGCAGGCATCCATCTCCGCTCTGACTGGGACTATACATTTATTTAGCGGGTATTTTGCCGAGGTTAGCCTCTCTTCCATCTATGATTCCAGGTACCAAGTGCTTTCAAGTACTTAAAGGCTTCCATCTTCAGGGTGGGTATCGATTTCTGCATGCTTTTGGTGCCTTGGGGTGGCTAGTCATGGGAAAAGTGGTTAACTTCCTCTTCTTTTTAGAGCCAGTATCCTTGTCCCACAGCTGGTGAAAATATGAGCTTAGTAAAATGGTGAGTGTACAGCTTGCTGGGCCCAGCAGGTGGGTTCTAGGGTTCCTCTAAAGTTTTATTCTGTGCAGCAGCTAAATATGGCCATGGGAGGAAACATGACACTAGGTATGATTGGTCAAGAGAACGAAAGTCTGTAGTAAAGCTATATGTCAGTAGCTCTAACTACACTCTACATATTCTCCAAGTTTGGTTTGATTGATTAGTTGGTTGGTTGGTTGGTTGGTTGGTTGCTTGGCTGTTGTTGCTGTTTGGTTGGTTTCGTTTGTTTGTTTGTTTTTTAATATTTATTTATTATGAATACAATATTCTGTCTTCGTGTATGCCTGAAGGCCAGAAGAGGGCACCAGACCTCACTACAGATGGTTGTGAGCCACCATGTGGTTGCTGGGAATTGAACTCAGAACCTTTGGAAGAACAGGCAATGTTCTTAACCTCTGAGCCATCTCTCCAGCCCCTAAAAATGTGTAGCCCAGGCTGGCCTCGAACTCGTGATCCTCCTGCCTCTGCCTCCTTCAGCAAATCCTACCGGTGTGCGCCACCACAACCGGCGGTTTTGTTTGTTGTTTGGTTGATTGTTGGCTGGTTAGTTGGTTATTTGTTTTGTTTGTTTGATATTTGTTTGTTTGGTTTGTTTAATTAGTTGGTTGGTTATTTGTTTTTTGGCTATTTGTTGGCTGGCTATTTGGTTGTTTGTTTGATGGGTTGTAAGCTGTTTATTTGGTTGGTTTTTGGCTGTTTGGTTGGTTAGTTGTTGATTGATTGTTGGCTATTTGGTTGGTTGGATGGTTGGTTTTCCACTCTGGACATCTGGATTACTTTTATCACTCATTACTGTGATGAAATTCCTGACAAAGTTTGGCATATAGGGTTGCACAGCTCAGGTTCCAAGTCTTCAGCCACAGTGCCTATTGTATACTCTATGTATCCAACCCATGTCCATGGTCCCTTTCCCTCTCATCACACCTGGGTTCATGCTGAACACCAATGTAACCTCTGCCTCAGTGTCAGAGACTCCTCTCTGAGCTCATGCAGCAATTGGCACAGACTATTTGCAGGACAGCTCTGAACAAAGTAAAGACCATCTCAGCTGCTAGCATCTAGAGACCACTCATACTCTGCAGCCTGCAAAGCAAAACCTCTCGTTCACAAGCTGCTCTGTGGGCCTGCAGGCTGATCACCTGTACATTAGGTAGCACAGAATCTGCCTAGTGGGATGGAAGGACATCATTTTTGCTTGAATGCTGCCCTGACCTCGCTTACCTACACCTCGGTGATGAAGCCTCGGCGCTTGCAGTACTGTGTGCTCCTCCACCAGTGTAGTGATGCCCATCTGATTGAAAAAAATGAATGGCTTGGAGTTAAACAAACAAACAAACCCAACAAAGAAAAATTAATAAAGGAAAAGTTAATTTTGGCTCATGGTTGCAGGAAACAGTCTGTCACCGTGGTAACAGTGGCTATAGCTGAGGCAGCAAGATTGAGGGGCTGTTAACCATTTTGCATCTCTAATGGGGAAGCAGAGATAGATGAAGATATCAGGCTTTCTTCTGTGTCACCAATCAGCTCCCACATTTTGGGACAGAGACTTACTAGTCTTGAATGTTGGACCTTAGTTTAGCTCTTATTTTAATCTGTTTTTCTTTATCTGTAGTTTGCCTCGGGGTTTTTTTGCCTTTTATATCCTACTTTCCTGCTGTCTCTGTGACTGGCAACTACCTGACTTCTGACCTGGGGCATGACTTTCTTACTTGTTCTCTCCTTCCTCTTCTCTCTCTCTCTCTCTCTCTCTCTCTCTCTCTCTCTCTCTCTCTCTCTTTGTTTTTTCGAGACAGGGTTTCTCTGTAGTTTTGGAGCCTGTCCTGGAACTAGCTCTTATAGACCAGGCTGGCCTCGAACTCACAGAGATCCGCCTGCCTCTGCCTCCTGAGTGCTGGGATTAAAGGCATGCGCCACCACCGCCTGTCTCTTCCTCTTCTCTTTTGAGTTTAGATTTCTCCTCCTACTTAGTCTCTCTGCCTATCCTTTCTCTGCCTAGTTTTTGTCCATTCAACTTTTTATTAGACCAATCAGCTAAAGTCATCTGAGAAGAGGGAACTTTAATTAAGAAAATGCCTCCACAAGACTGGGCAATTTCCTTAGTTACTGATTTGGGAGGACACAGCTCTATTGTGGTTCTGTAAGAAAGCAGACAAACAGGCTGAGCAAGCCACAGGAGCAAGCCAGTTAGCAGCATCTCCGTGTTCTCTGCATCAGCTCCTGTCTCCAGGTTCCTGCCCTGTTTGAATTCCTGTTCATGCTTCCTTCAGTGATAGAAACATAAGCCAAATAAACCCCTTCCTCTCCAAGTTGTTTTTGGTCATGGTGTTCTATTACAGCAATGGTTACTCTAACTATGACATGGTACTTAACAGACTTCCTTGTTTTTTTCTTTTTATTCAGTCCTGGATTTCAACCCATGGGATGGTCCCTTCCTTCTCAGTTAGACTTCTCTGGAAACATTATAGATGCCCAATGGTGTGTCTCTTGGATGATTCTACATCCGGTCAAGTTACCATTGTAGAACCCCATTTCAGGGCCTCAAACTAGTCTTTTAAATTATTTATTTATTTACTTTTGAGTGTGTATTTATTACATGTGTGTGCATGTTCATGCATGTGAAAATAGTAGTGTTTAGATGTCAGAGCACCACCTTGGGCTTCCATTCTTCGGACACTATTTTTTTTTGACACAGCCTCTCACTGCCTTGAAATTCATTAAGTAGGTTCGTCTGTCTGGCCATTGAGCATTTGCCTGTCTTCACCGCCCTAGCATTGGACTCAGGGGTACTTACTAACACACCACATCGGTTTAAATATATTAGCTGTAATTAATTAAATAGATAATTAATAATAATTAAATAATTCCAAGTTAGTGATTGACATGCATCTTTGCTGAATTAAAGAAACAAATCAAGCTGGGTTATGGTGGCATCTACCTTTAATCCCAGACCTCAGGAGGCAGAGGCAGGCATATCTCTGAGTTCAAGGCCAGCCTGGTCTACAGAGCAAGTTCCAGGACAGTCAGGGATATTACACAGAGAAACCCTGTCTTAAAAAAAAAAACAGAAAAACAAAAAGAAAGAAAGAAAGAAGGAAGGAAGGAAGGAAGGAAGGAAGGAAGGAAGGAAGGAAGGAAAGAAGGAAGAAAAATAAATCAAACCTCTTCCCCCTGGAGTAGTTTGACCAAGAGCAAACCTGAGTTAGAATTCTCTGTTTCTCTCCCTGTGTCTTCCTTCTCTCTGTAGCTTATGGGCTCTGGCCTAGCTGTAAACAGTCTGTTCTATGAGTCTGAATCTGCTTCTCTATGCTTACCTGAAGGCTGTCTTGTGAATCTATCAGTTTTCATGTCTGTGTCCCAAGCGAAGGTCACTGCTTTGTATCTATTGAATAGCACAGAAAGCAGCACATTGGGAAGGGACAAGAGACAATACTTCATGGAAATCATTAACAGTTTTGCAAGAGTTTTTGCTGACTTTACTGACTCCAACTGACTACAAACAAACAAACACTGTTGATTTCAGTTTTTATTGATTTTTGTTTTGCTTTTAACTGATTTGCTGTTTTCAGCTTTATTATCATAACATACATACATCCATACATACATTACTCATGGGTCAGGCATATGGAAGAGTACATGATTTAAGATTAAAACTATATAGGTCTTAGCTTAGGTTGTAAAAGCTGATTACCTGGGAAAATGAAGGCAAGTAAGGTTAGTTGTTACATTGTTCTGTTCTCTCGAAGGCAGGCTAAACAAGCAGGCTGTGTACACAGCAGGATAACAGTCTTAAGCTAAGGTGATCTCAAGGTGTATTATTAACTCTGGCTGTGAGGTCCAGCAAAAATTCCACTCTCTTAGAATGTAAGAGAGATTCTCATAACAGTGTATTGCCATACCACACCTGGTTCTTTTCTTTTTTTTTTTTTTGTTCTGTGGATCAAATTTTTAAATTCAGGTACTTAAGCTTGAAGGTGAACACTTTCCCAATTCTTTTTTTTATTAGTATTTTTTTAAAGATTTATTTATTTATTACGTGTATAGTATTCTTTATGCATATACATCTGCAGGCCAGAAGAGGGCACCAGACTTCATTACAGATGGTTGTGAGCCACCATGTGGTTGCTGGGAATTGAACTCAGGACCTTTGGAAGAGCAGGCAATGCTCTTAACCGCTGAGCCATCTCTCCAGCCCCACTTTCCCAATTCTAAAGTATCATTTTGAAACAGACTCACTAAATTGTCCAAGATGACCTCAAGTTTGTGAGAGCCCCGTGTCAATCTCCCCAATTAATGTGCACTATGCTCAGTTCCCCACTACTCCCCTCCCTTTTTTAGTTTATCTTTATTCAGGATTTTGCTATGTAGCCCTGTCTGGCCTGGAGCTCTCTTTGTTGACCAGGCTGGCCTTGAACTCAGAGATTGGCCAGCCTGTACCACCGGAGTGCTGGGATTAACAACATGGACTTCCACACCTGGCTCTTGCCTGCTTTTGAAGCAAAGCGCCCTTATCTTCATTTCTCAGTGGGCCCTGAAAATTATGTAGCTGGTTCTGTCTGTAGGCATTCTATTTTTTTCTCTAGGTAATAAACTGCATTGTCATAAACAGCGAGAGGCAGAGGCCTTCCAATAGTGAAATAAGCCAATTTTTACAACACATAGTATTTATTATTAATTTTCAATTACATTTGATGGGTTTAGAAAAGGAGAAACATTTTCCCCATACCCAGAAGACCCACTGTGCCATTAAATTCACTTTATTATATATGGTTTTAAATTATTAAGCAGGGAAGAAAATTTAGTAGTTGTCAGTAAAATTCCATTTTACACTGCAACAACCTCTTCTCTAAGCATCTTGATATCACAGCATGATGATAAAATGCTGCTTATGTATAGATACCATATTACATAAGATAATTCATTTTCATCTTAGAGGCAGTCAAGTCTTCTAAGACTAAAATAAGCATTAAAATAATTGAATCTTTGAAGTACATATGTCTTGTTGTTATGATTACTGTCTCCTGTGTTAAGAAAGTGATCTAGCGTGGTAGAAAGATCCCAAGATTGCAAGTTAACTCTCAATTTTCTCTTTGTAACATGAAGACCTTCAACTAACTAAAAAATTTCTAAGGTTTCTTCTAACCCTGGAGTTCAATGATATTTGACTGGCAGCCACTCCCATGGGTGCACATTCCTGATTGAACACACGCATTCTCTGTCTCCCCACCCCATACTATCACTGAGCTACAAGCTGTGCATCTTGGAACATGTTGGATGAAAGAAAGAGAAACATAATACATTTGCTCAAGTTAAAAAAAAAACAAAAAAACCTTTTCCTTTGAGAAATTGTGTTATATAGAACAAGAGTATAAAACATACATGAATTAACACTAAAAATAACTGTAAGGTAACCAGGCTAAGATTATGACATCACTAATACTACTACACCTCAGAAGGCCCAGCTTTGTCTGCTTTTGAAAATGTCCTTCTCTCAGTTCCCCAGGAGTGACTATTTCTGTGCTCCCATTGACCCCACATCAAGTATTAAACCTAAGGCCCTGCTACTTAAAATTGTGGGCATTCTGCATAGTATGGTCATAGACACTAAGGATGTTTGAACAGAAACATAGGGATTCACATTATTTTATATTTACCTAAAATTACACACTAGTTAAATGAAGTTATGCTACTTAGAGTGCTAATACTACCCCTAAGAGCCCTAGGTTATCTAACAAAACCCCCAGTAGGAGTACCTCGTTTTGAATTGTTGGTCAGGGAAGTTCCAGAGACTCCCAAAATAGCATAGGCTATTTATCTCCCAGAAGTTGAAGGTAGGTCCCTACTGCTGAAGACATTATGCCATTTGAACATGGGACTCAGAGGAACTGAACCGGATCTGACCCAAAGCCTCTGCCCTAAGGATGAACTGTCACAGTACTAGAAAGCGTTATTCAGGCTGACCAGGAAGAAAACAGTCAACAGTCCCACCCAACTGTGTTACCTGTGAACCGCAACCATGACCAACAGGCAAGGTGTCCCTAAAGGGACAGTAGAAGCACCATTTTTGGTGGTAACTTAACAGCTGTCTAACGAAACTGAAGGCTTGACCAATAGGAGGGAATTCATGGAAGCCCAGCCCACTGCCTGCAGCTGGTGAGATCATAGATCTTTTATTTATTTATTATGTGTACAATATTCTGTCTGCGTGTATGCCTGCAGGCCAGAAAAGGGCGCCAGACCTCATTACAGATGGTTGTGAGCCACCATGTGGTGCCGGAAATTGAACTCAGGACCTTTGGAAGAGCAGGCAATGCTCTTAACCACTGAGCCATCTCTCCAGCCCCGAGATCATAGATCTTATAAAAGAACCCGTAAGTGCATTTTTCTAAACCAGTGCAGTTCCTAACTGCATTCAATATTCATCTTTATAACCACAGATAAGTGTATCTCTCACCTGTTGTCATCAAAGAAGTTTATTTTTACAGCAGAGACCACTACAAAAAAGTCATAACTGGTCAAAATGCAGAAAACTAACCATGGAGTTCCCAGCCCCACTTGTTCCACATACAATTCTAAGGCTCAGGGAACATCAAGGAAGAGGGGGAGAAAGACAGACTGTAAGACCCAAAGGACCAGGAAGTCTGCCACAGTTGTGTCTCCTAGATATGGCAGGGAAGTTCTGACCATGAAATCTATAAAATTATAAAATATGGCTGCTTAAACAAGACCTGAGCAATGGCAAATTATATGACTTCCATGACTTCCCTCCTATTATTTATACCCACTGGCTTGCCAGTGTGGATGGATGGCTTAGTTAGGGCTTCTGTTGCTGTGGTGAAAACTCCGGGACTCAGAGCAACTCATCAGGGAGAGGGTTTACTTTGCTTACATTTCCACATCATAGTCCATCATTGAAAGGAGTCAGAGCAGAAGCCCAGAAGCAGAAGCTGATGCAAAGGCCATGGAGAAATGCTGCTTACTGACTTGCTCTTCGTGGTTTGCTCCGTCTGCTTATTTCTACAACACCAGAACCACCAGTCCAGGGGTAGCAGTGCCCACACTGCTCTAGGTCCTCCTACACTATCAGTCAAGAAAATGAATCACAGTTTTGCTTATAGGCCAGTCTGATAGGGACATTTTTTTCAACTTAGGCCCCTCTTCCAAAATGACTCTAGTTTGTGTCAAGTTGATAAAAAAAAAAAACAAAAAACTAGCCAGCACAAGAAGGGAATCTCAACCACCTCTAGATGAAGAACTACAGGCAATTAATGATTGCTGAGGAAGGAAAATTAGTCTTCCCTTGGGAGAGCTCCCTAATTGATTATCCAATACCATTGTCAGCCTTAAACATACACATACACACACACATACACACACACATACACACACACACGCACGCACACATACCACTAAATGAAATCAGCAGGTTGTATTTATATATTTATTTGTGTGTCTGTGTGTAACAATAATAATTATAAAGAAAAAGAGACCGTGAATTGAGAGAGAATGAGGGGAGACCACAGGAGGAGTTGGAAGGAGGAGAGGAAAGGGCAAAACGATATAATTATATTTTAATTAATAATAAAATAAAATTTAAAAGATGTGAACAAGGCACTGAGTCTATTTCTTTTCCTTCCTTTTCCTTTCTTTGTTTTCTTGAGACTGAGGTCTTGCTCTGTAGTCCAGGTTGATCTCATCAAACTCACAATTCCCTTAGAGTGCTGAACTCGTAGGCATTTACCACTACACCCAGTGTGGCTTAATTGCTCTCTCTTTGTCAATCTCTGTGTGTGTGTGTGTGTGTGTACATGTGTTGTATGTATCTCTGTTAGCATGTATGTATGTACATGTGGTTTATGAATGTATACCTATGTACGAAGGGGAACATGCATGTGTGTGTGCAGGTCAAGGGGAAGATGGCCGATAACCAGTTCTATCTTATCCCTTTGAGACAGGGTCACTTACTGAACCTAGAGTACAGTTTTTGGTTTTGGCTACGCTGGTGGACCAACAAACCCTAGTGATCCTCCTCACTCAACCCCCACAAGGTCATTAGGGTTATGGGTGCACACAACCACACCTGGATTTTATGTGGGCGCTTATTCTAGTCAGGGTTATTAGTGCTGTTATGAAAGACCATGACTAAAAGCAACTTGGGAAACAAAGAGTTTATTTGGCTTACAGATCCGCATTGTAGTCCATCACCGAAGGAAGCCAGGAAAGTAACTCGAGCAGGACAGGAAGCTGGAGGCAGAGACCATGGAAGGGTGCTGCTTACTGACTTGTACACCAAAGCCTTTTCAGCCTGCTTTTGTGTGTAGACTCAATACCACCAGCTCAGGAATGACACCACCGCAATGGGCTGGACCCTTTCCCACCAATCACTTATTAAGGAAATGCCCTACAGGCTTGCCTGTGGTCCAGACTTATGGAGGCGTTTTTCTCAGTTGAGGTTCCTCCTCTCAGATGACTTTAGCTGTGTCAAACTGACATAAAACCAGCCAGCTTAGTGCTGGGGCTCTCTCCCTGTAAGGTAGGGGGTATGATAGACAGTGCCAGTAGGTAGTGCGGCACAGGGAGATCATTCAAAAGACCAAAGTTGGTGTTGGCATTTTGGTGCACACATATGACCCCAATATTTGTGAGACTTAGTTTAACTTCCAAATCAGTATCCCATGGTTATAGCTTTGTCCTGAGTAAGTGTACGCTATTTAAGAGCAAAGGACATTGCAAATTCTCAACTTTCAAGGAAGAAAACCATATTTACATATGGATATGGATATAAATATGGAGAGGGTGGTGATGGAGATGATGTAGTAATCTGTTAATTGAGGAATTTAGGTGAAAGATGTAGCTAGGTTATTTCTATTGTTCTTCCAATATTTTTGAAAGTTTAAAACTATTTCAAAATAAGTGTAAAAAAGAAACTAAATCTTAGAACAAAAGTCTTCCTCTGTTCTTTAGCTTCTTGCTAGGAGCAAACACAAGTGTGAATTTAAGTAAGAAACTAATTGAAGAAAGAAGGAGTTTATTATTATTATTTCAATCCTCCCATTGCCTATCTGCTACTTGACCCTTCTGTTCTGGTGTGTGTGTGTGTGTGTGTGTGTGTGTGTGTGTGTGTGTGTGTGTGTGTTGTCTTAGTTATGTAGCCCAGGCTGGCCAGGAGTGTCTATCCTCCTGTCCCTGTTTCCTGCAGGCTGGGATGAGGCACGAGCTAGAGCATGAGGCATGGGCTCTCTTCTGTTTTCTTTAATTCTCATGACACCCTTAGGACACCAGTTCTCAGCATCTGCTGCGTGTTACAGCCACAGCAGAGCTCACATCGATAAATTAAATTTAGTCTGCCATGGGACCAGCCAACCATCGGTTGTTTATGAAGTCCCCCAAGTGACTCTGTTATGCAGCTAAAGCCGACGTCACTGTCTTGGGCCATCAGATTTGCCATCTCCATCCACACTTCCCAAAGGCTGAGCTGTGACTTGACTAGCTGGTTACAGGCTGGCGGTAGCAGCCAGGGTGGAGAGGGACATGGACAAAAAAGAGGGCGGGGATATCAATGTGATCCTCACTTGCAGACTCCTCCAGCCATCTCTGTCTCTACTCCGATATTTGTTGCTGTTTGGTTGTTTTTGTTTTTGTATTTTTGAGACAGAGTCTCACTACGTAGCTCTGGTTGTCCAGGAACTCACTTTGTAGGGCAGGCTGGCCTTGAACTCACAGAGATCCTTCTGCCTCTGCCTCCTGTGTGCTGGGATTAAAGATAATGTGCCACCAACACCCAGGTAACTCAGTTGTTAAACCAGACCTGCAAGCAAGTAGCTGAGCTGAGTGCAGCAAAATAATCAGATTTCTCCCAAATTTAAATACAAATGTATAAGTGTGTGTGTATATGGTGCGCGCGTGCGTGCGTGCGTGCGTGCGTGCGTGTGTGTGTGTGTGTGTGTGTGTGTGTATGTGTGTGTGCGCGGGCGCTCTCGCACATTCACCACAGTGGAGGTCAAAGGACCACAGTGGAGGACCGAGGGCATCTTGTGGAAGTGGAACCTGGTTCTCTCCCTGCACCATATGGGTGTCTGTGGTGGGACTTAATTCATGAGGCCTGGTGGTCAGTTCCTTCCTTACCTGTTAAGCCATCTTGGCAGCCTCTTGTCCCTGAATTTTAAGGCGTGTGTAACAGGAACACAGGAAAGTAGAAGTCAGTAAATTCGAAGAGAGCGATAAAGCTCTGGGCTGCTTTTTTTGAGGTGGAAGGCTATGGAAATCCGTTCAGCTGGAAGCCTCTAGTTATCTCTCAACACGGTTCACTTCCTGGTGCAAACGGTTCAACCTTTAACCTTTTCTGAACTGGGTTTCCTCCCTGGCTCCTGTTTAAATCGTCAAACAATTGAATCTTTTTTCCCTCCTAAATTGCAATTTAAGAACTTAAGATTTCACTTCAAATCTAGCATGAATAAGTGTGCCTTCTCTATCTCCTGCTGCTCCACGACTTGTAAGTCAGTAGGAAACTTTAGTTTGACCCTTCATTAATTTTTCATATTACCAAACAGATAATTTTCATATAACAAACCTTAATTGTTTCTGCTCCTAGGTTCCCCAAACATTTAGAAAGAAGCCCTTTTCAAGAGCTAGTTAAGCTGAGGAAGAGTTTATCACTTAGCTCATTAGCATACTACTACGGCTACACTTACATTTGACTGGCGGTTGTCTTTCACCCCAGGAGTCTTGTTGGCTGAGCGGCACAGTTTTTGGTTGACTTTTAAAAACACTTTGTCTGTATACACAAGGGAAATAATGTGATGTTAGTACAAGAAGCTTGGAAGTGAATTAATTGCTCTGAAATAATTCCGAGTTGGGTTAGCCTCTCTGGTGGTGCTATTTGCATGCCCCCGCACTGCTAATGATCAATTCACACTGGCATTTCAACAGAATCAACCCCCTGACATTTCTCACACTTCCTAATGATTATTTTCTCAAAGCCCCTAAGTCCTGCAGGGAGTTAAGACAGCTCAGCTTTGATCCTTCAAAATGCAGCTGAAGTCTTCTAAGAACTTTTCAGTTAAGGAATTCAGAAGGAACTGGCTGTTTTCTCTGCGGTTCCACCACTCCACCTTGATGTGGAGACTGGGAGTAAAATCAACGCTGGATCTCAGGGCTGTAATTCTTATTGCTATCAAGAATTTTCTTTTTAGAAAAGAAAAAAACAAACTCAGGCATGGTGGTGTATTAGGAAGGCAAGAGAATCAGGGGTTCAAGGTGAGCCTCAGCTGCATAAGTTCAAGGCCAACCTGGTCTACACAAGACTGTCTCAAAACAAAAACCTAACTGAATGTTCTGTGTAACCTCGAGAGGGATGTAGCTCTCAGCGGGTAGCACACTTGCCTCGCGTAAATAAGGCCCTGGGTTGCACTGGGGAACTGGGTGTGTGCATGCGAGTAATCCTAGCTCTCAGGAGGTGGAGGCAGGGGAAGAGCAGAAGTTCAGGGTCAGCCTTGGCTAGTGAGCTGGTGGCTAGTCTGAGCTACAAAGACTCTAAGAAAAGGAAGACAATCTGACCTCTATGGGACTTTGGTTTTCACTTGATCTTAGATCAAGGTGTAATATGACTGGTTTTTCCAAAGAATGGTTTTATCTCTTATAGTAGTGCCAAGAAGATCATCCAAAGTATTAGCTGCTGACATTGGGAATTCACCGACAAGAAAATTCCAGAAGTGGGCCACAGATATGTATGCAGATACGAATATCCAGACTTGGAGCTTCTGAGCTCTGATCAGCAAACATGTGACACCAACACCACACACACGACAAGCGTGAGTGCGGATGTGGATGTGTCCTCCTCCTTTGCAGCAATGAGGATTGAGCACAGGTCAGCTACAGCTCCTAAGCTACATCCCCAGACCTACATATCTCTATACAAAGAATCCATTAAACTGACATTACTGTAAGGGTATAAATTAACACATCACATTGGAAAGCCATTTGGTAATATTCAAGTAATTTGTTTATTTTTTTCTGATCAATTTTATTCTCAAGTGTGTACTCTTGAGAAATTTACCTTTATATGTGCAAAGGGATAGGAACAGACAATTATTTATTTATTTATTGGCTTTTCAAAGCGAGGCCTCATTCTACATACGAGCTGGTCTGGGACTCACTATGTAGTCCAGGATGGCATCAGACTTTCTGGGATATATAATGGTATATTATTTGTGTTTTAATAAATAAAGCTTGCCTGAAGATCAGTGCAAAGCAGCCTCACTACTCAGCCATACATGCCAGGCTATGGTGACACATACCTTTAATCCCAGCAGACACAATAGTTAGCCATAGAGACCAGGAGGTGGTGGTGCATGCCTTTAATCCCAGCACTAGAGAGGAATTTAAGATAGGAAGAGACTATAACTTGCTCTCTTTTCAGTGTGAAGATTTTATAGAGGTAAGAGCTGTCTAGTGGTTTGGCTTCTCTGATCTTCAGGTTGAATCCCAATGTCTGTCATTGGGGTTTTATTATTCATGCTAAATTTGGTGCTCAACATTTGGGGAGCAAATTCACAAAAAAGCCATTTGCCTGTGACTTTTTAGCCACCAGCACAGGCTGGGGCTGCATGTGGGGCTCCAGCCCAACCCAGCTAGGCTTTCTTTTCTTCTTTGCCCAAGCCTCTGAGTGAGTTTGGGACTTTCCTGTTGTGGCCTCTCTGAAACAGTTTCCAGCTGCCACCCAAACTCCAGAAGCACCTGGGCTCCAAATGCCGCAGGAGTCATCCACCCTAGACTGCCACCACCACTCGTGCTTTTTCTGAACTATCCCCTGTGCATTTTCAGACAACAGGCTGTCTCTTCTCTCTCTTCCCCCTCTCTCCTCTCTCTTCCCCTCCCTCCCTTTTTCTCTCTCTCCACTGTAGGTTGCAGGCTTTCTCTGAACTGCTTTCTTGGGCTGCTGCCAAACTAGGTAGCTGTCTTAAGATCCAGTCAGGCTTTTACTGTTCTACACAGCAGCAATAAACCTCACATCATCATCGGTGGCAGATTTGGTAAGACAATTGGGAATTCTTAAAGGGAGGAATTAATTAAAAGAGAGAGTTTTTTCCCAAAATTAAAAACTGGGAAGCACCATTACAATGGAGGGATTTGGGTTTCTGTATGATAATATGCTGGACCATTTGAAAATGGAAGGATCAAATGAGAGGAGAGGATCTGAGATAAAATTAGTGTTAAATCTCATGAACATGATGATGCATGGATAGGAGAGGTGATTTCCTGCGGTTTGAGGAAAAATTAAAATGTCAAATGTTATAATTGTGGCAAACAAGGTCTCCTTAAAAGGGACTGTAGACAGGGCATTCCTAGAAACAATGTTTTTCTTTTTCTAAGAATAATCCATTCAGAATGTCTTCCCTTCTGGATTATGCGGAAGATGTGGCAAAGGCAGGCATTGAGCTAATGAATGTAGATCAATGGGGAATATTTATGGTGATCTTTTGCCCTCAGGAAACTCCATGAGGGGCCTCTCACAGGCCTTTATGACAAATCTGGTTCAGTCATTTCCTGCCATTGTAGAGGAAACTCCTTCCCAGAGCAATTAAACAACCTAATGCCTATTGTAAGAAACCATGTTTCTCTGGATAATTGAACAGCTAAAGAAGAGAGAACAAAAACCTCAGGAAAAACCATAAAGTGAGTATTTTGGCAAGCTTATATATAAATGAACAAAGACCAAATTAAAAGCATGAAAAAATGATGTTGTTATTGAAGGTCTGGTAGACACAGGTGCAGATGTAACAATTTCATCAGAATTTTGGTATCCAAATTGGCCTCTTCAGGATGTAAATATTCAATTTTTAGGGATTGGAACCTTATCTTAGGTAAAGCAGAATGTGAGGTGGGTCTCATGTATAAGTCAAGAAGGACAGAAAGGAATATTAAAACCATATATGGCTAACATAGGAATGAATTTGTGGGCATTTGATTTGTTACAGCAATGGAATATTCAGATTAACATTCCCCTATCTTAGAAACAAAGCATAAATTAACGTATGTTTCTGGGAAAGATATTAGAGGGTACTATAAAGAGCTGTCATTGATCACTTAGGTTGTACAAGAACAGGGCACAACAGCTGCTGATATTTCAAAGGCACCAACAGCTCTACCTTTAAAATGATTGACAGACAAACCTGTATGGTTTAAACAATGACCTTTAACAATAGAGAAACTGCAGGATTTTGAACAGCTGGTACAGGAGCAATTAGATGTTCAGCATATTGAAGAGTCAACCAACTCTTGGAATTCTCTTGTATTTGTTGTTAAAAAGAAATCTAGAAAATGGAGAATGGTAACAGATCTTAGAGCTGTTAGTAAGGTGATTCAGCCAGTGGACTCTCTACAGTCTGGCATTCCTTTGCCTTCACTATTGACTAAAGGATGGCCTCTTATAGGTATTTATTTAAACGATTGTTTCTTCAAGACAGAGAAAAATTTGTCTTTACAGTGCCTACTTATAATAATTCTCAGCCTACTAAGAGATATCAGTGAAAGATTCTCCCACAGGGAATGTTAAATAGCCCTACCCTGTGCCAACATTTTGTAAGTCAGTCACTGAAAATGATACATAAGCAACTTCTTGCATCTATAGTTTACCATTACATTTTGCTATCTGATTCAAATGTAGATACTTTAAAAAGAATGTTTGAAGAAGTAGCAAAGAAAAATTGCTCCTGAAAAAATACAAAGAAGATATTCTATTAATTATTTAGGTTATAAAATAGGTTTGTAAAAAAATTGGACCCCAAAAGGTGCAAATTAGGAGAGATCGATTGAAAACTATTAGTGACTTCCAAAGATTGCTGGGAGACATTTTCCATATATGGCACACTATTGGGATAGGTCCTCATGACCTGATGAATTTAAACAAAACCTTAGATGGTGACAAGGACTTAAATAGTCCCAGAAAATTATCAACTGAAGCTGAGAGGGAATTGACTTTGATTGAAGAGAAATTACAGGAGGCACATGTGGATCATGTGGATTTGAATCTTAACTGCATTCTGATCATATTGTATTCCAAACATTCCTTATAGGAATTTTAATGCAGAGGGAAGATACTATCTTGGAATGGATCTTATTGCCATATAAACCCAGTAAAAAATTAGAAGCTTATGTGGAAAAGGTCTCTGAGTTAATTCTAGAAGGAAAACTGAGACTTCATCAATTAGCAGAAAGAGGCCCAGCGGCAATTATAGTACCTTTTACTAATGATGAAATTGACAAATTATGGGAAGAAAGTGAACCCTGGCAAAGAGCTTGTAGTAATTTTTTGGGGAGAGATTAACAACAAGTATCCCAAAAGCAAGAGAATTCAACTTATAAAGAAAATTAGCTGAATTCTTCCTTGCATTATACAGGACACACAAATAGCTGGAGCACCTACAGTATACACTGATGCACAAAAATCAGCTAAGGCAGGTTACAAATCAGAAAATTTAAGTAAAGTGAATCAAAGCCCTTATGATTCTGTCCAAAAGTCAGAATTATATGCTATTCTCATGGTACTAATGAATTTTAAGGAACTGCTCAACATAATTACTGATTTGCAATATGCAGAAAGAGTGAGTTGTTTTGCATGTTGAAACCACTGAATTTATACCAGGTGATACAGAATTGAATTTATTATTTATTCAGTTATAAGATAAATCAGGAATAGGAATCATTCTATATACATAACACACATCTGATGTCATACAGGTCTGCCAGGTCCTCTAGCAAAGGGTAATACAGAAATTGATCAATATTGATTGGAAATGTGCTGAAGGCCTCAAAATTACATAGAAAACATCATGTCAATAGTAAAAGTTTTTTAAAAAAAGACTTCCATTACATGGCAAAAAGCCAAGGAAATTATAAAGAAATGTCCTCCTTGCTCTTTATAAAAATCAAACACCACCACCTGCAGGAAGAAACCCAAAGGGTACTCAAAGGAATGAAATCTGGCAGATAGATGTGTTGCATTTTATAGAATTTGGAAAATATGTACACCACACCATTGATACCTATTCAGGTTTTCAATGGGCAACTTCTTTGAGTTCAGAAAAGGCTGGTTCAGTAACTACACATTTGTTAGAAGTTATGGACATCATGGGTATACCTGTACAAATAAAGACAGAAAATGCTCCAGCATATGTCTCTAATAAAATGAAACAGTTTTTTTGCTTATTACAATATAAAACATATTAAATGTATACCACACAATCCTACAGGTCAGGCAGTTATAGAAAGATCAATTGAATTCTAAAAAATAGGTTAAATAAACAAGAAGGGATAATAAATACCCCCCAAAATTGATTGCATAATGCTTTATTAACTTTGAATTTTCTAAATGCTAATGAGAAAGGAACAACAGCTGCCAAAAGACACTGGATAGTAGGAAAAACTACAGAATTAAATCATCTGGTATACTTTAAAGATATACCGACCTCAGAATGGAAACCAGAACATGTGCTATGTTGCAGAAAGGTTTTTGCTTTTGTTTCCACAGGAAAAGAAAAGCTATACCATCAAAATTGATAAAGATTCAATTCAAACAAAAGACACCTCTTAATTAGAAGAGATGATAGTTTATCAAACAGCATGACCGTTTAAACTAACCTATAAAACTAACAAATACTTTTTTTTGATCAGATATAACTTGCCAAAAGAGAAGTTAGTGTTGGGGAAGGGTTTTATTTCTTTCTTTTCAGGAAAATAAAGGTATCCATCTATGGAACCTGAAGACTACTGGACAAATCTGAAGAAAAAGGACAAATCATTCAGAAAAAAAGTCATAAGAAAAGTAATTAGCCTATTGGCATATCGTATTTACAACAAGATAAAGTTTCATAAATGTTTCCAAGTGTTTGCTTCTGCTATTTTCTACAGTCATATAATGCAAATGGTCTTTTTTTTAGTTCCAGTCCAGTTAAAGATTAAAACTGATTTTCGAGTTGGAGTGTGGGACTCTTCTTCTCTAAACCCAAGCATGCTTGTTAAAGTGAAATCCAAAATTTCTGTCTCATGTCAGAAGAGCCACCTGATATGGGACAGAAGAAAAGCAAATATTTAGGGACTTTTATATTGTCACTAATCTTATAATACTTTGGCTATATATATGTAACTTTTGTCATAATATTAATGGTCATATAGAGTTCTAATTCTAGAAAAAGGTTTCCTCTACCTTCCTGTACATGTTTTTGGTTTTGAGTCTCTTTCAGTCTTCTGCAGTGATCCATGAGCAGGCCTAACAGCAACCTTTGAACTCTCCAAAAGGAGGATGGGGCCCCACAACAATGACTCCTCCAGGACTATGATAACACTGCTAAGCTGAAAAACACCCCCTAAAGATCAACTTTGGACTAAAAACTGCTCAGAACAATTTCAAGGTGCCTAGCTGAGATGATTCAGCCTAACAAACCACTCTAGCCAGGACATGAGACAAGCCATGCACTTTCCCATTAGGCAGAGACTGGACAACAAATATTACAGGTGCCTCTTCCAGGACTTGACAATTAACCTAAATTTTTCTTTTCAGGATCCCTTAAAGATACCTTTGCCCCCAGACAGCAGGATGTAAATTTGAGAATATGATGCCCACATTTTCCAAGAGGTGGGGTGGATGGTTTTTGGTCATTCAATGGGTTATGGATATTTGTCATTGTTTAGGGGGATTAGTCACAAGCTGTTATTGGTAGGGGTTATTAAAAAAAGCTAAACAAAGGAAATTAGATTCATGGTTCTTGTTTTGAAAAGAAAAAAGGGGATATAGATATGATAGGAAAAAAGGGTAGATTTTTAAATCTACTCAGAAAAGAAAATGTGAGGATATAGATAAAAGATAAAAAGTTAGATTACTGAGTTTACTTTATAAAGCAACTACTAGTTTTAAATGTTTTACATTGGATTGGACTTTTGTCTATTGTATACCAATTTTGTATATTGCTACAAATTTGAGATTAATCTTGTTAGAACCTCTTGTACATACATTTCTACTCTTGTTTAAGGTATTGTACCTATACAATTCATTTAACAATGTAATGCAAATTTCTAGTTCTTGAAAGCTATTATTGCTAACTGTTTAGGATAAGAAAAGGCAGGTTGGTAATTAGTCATTATTACAATTGAACATGTAGTCACATTAGGTATATTTTCAAGGTCAAACAGAGATATATTTAAACAGACAGATTGTCTTCAAACACTTCAGAGATCTACAGAATATGGCATTTAAGAAGTTTTAATAACATAGGTTCTTTTTTATGACAGTGAGACATGTCTGCTTCTGGCAGCACAAATCTTCTTCAGAGAAGATAATGGGCATCAAAGAAACTCCACATGGAGTTTACTTTCTTTGTGGCAAAAGTAAGCCACTGGGCAAGAAAATGTCCTTGCCTCAACTGTTGCCTAATGGAACAAGCAGGACACAAAAGAGAGTGATTGCCAAACACTGTCAAGACAAAGTGGAACAGCCCTTTAGAATATCCTGCTTCTCAGAAAAGTCTGTCAGATATGCTAGGCCTGTACCCCAAAGATGGATGCCCCAATGTTGCAGACGATCTTCGGGTGACTGTCCAGGCAGCCAGCTGCTTCTGTCATTTCTCACATTTTTGGAAGTGCAAGTGCTCGCACTTTCTGCTTACTCAGTTAGTATTATTTTCTCCTTGGGTCTCTGAGGGAATTGAAGACTAGATAGTTATGGTTATAATTTGCATTGTTTACCAGACACAGAAATCAAGTTATGATAAAAAGTAAATTAGGTATAAAAATTTGGACTCACCAAGATAGGATAAACATGGAGTATTTTCTCTGAATTTGTCAAATGCAAAAGGACTAGACATTGTTGATGTATTTTTGCCTGTATATATTGTATATAGTTATTATACTTATTGTATTTAGTTTTTCTTATATTAGTTATAGCCTTCTTTTTTATTTTAGATAAAAGGAAATATAGTGGTATGTTATTTGTGTTTATATCTTGCCTGAAGATCAGTGCAAAGCAGCCTCACTAGTCAGCCGTACAGGCCAGGCAGTGGTTGCACACACCTTTAATCCCAGCAACTGTACTAGTTAGCAATAGAGGTCAGGAGGTGGTGGTGCACACTTCTAATCCCAGCACTAGAGAGGAATATAAGGCAAGATGAGACAAGAACTCACTCTCTTTTCAGTCTGAAGATTTCATAGAGATAAGAACTGTCTAGTGGTTTGGCTGCTTTGCTTCTCTGATCTTCAGGTTGAACCTCAATATCTATCTCTGGATTTTTATTATTCATGCTGCAGGGATCCTCCTGTCTCAGCTGGTTGAGTGTAGGGTTTACAGACATAACATATCATACTTGGCAATCACCATGTGTCTAACAATGACGTGTTTGAAACAACCTACCTGCAATTTATGATAGCATTAATAAACAAACTGTTATGACATCTTCCATCAGAATATCAATAACACAACAGTGAAAATTAAAGTGCAGCTACAGATCTCAGGGTAAATAATTCCCACTAATGATGAGGAATGGAAGTGGCAGGCCAGTCTCTTGAGAAACCTCCATTCTCAGACATGCGTTCTCACTTTCCTAAGGATCTTTCTATCATTTAGCCTGCATGTTCAACCTTCAAGCCTAAATTATACTCTTTTCCCCAAAAAGATCTTTTTAATTAACTCATCGCCCCAAAAGACAAATTGCAATCAGGAATGACCGTGATTTATACCTCTAATCACAACACTTGAGAGGCTGAATATGAAGATTGCAGGGAGTTCCTGGCCAGCCTGAGCTACAGACTGAGACCCTCTCTCAAAATAAAAAGTTAAAAACATTGCAGAAGACTATAGCCATTTGAAAGCCTAAGAAAACAGGGTTGAGAGTAAAGTTCAGTGACAGAACTTGTACTTTGGATGCATGAGGCCCTAGAATCAATTGCCAGAATTGCAAAATGTGGTACACACATACAAACACGTACACACACACACACATTCCCTCCCTCTCCCTCTCCCTCCCTCTCTCTCTCTCTCTCTCTCTCTCTCTCTCTCTCTCTCACACACACACACACACACACACACACACACACACACACACACAAATAAATGTAATATAAACAAGAAACAAAGAAGAACGAATGATAAAGGGAAGCCATCAGTTTGTAAACTGGGTAATGGACTTGGGGATTTCTTTCTTATTAATCTCTAGCATTTTATGTGACTGAAATATTTCAACTTAAAAGCATAGGAGTGAAACTGAAAATCAAAAAGATACACAGTGAAATATTTAATAACATTTGTTAGGATTACATGTACGCTCAAATTTCTTTATCTTTTCCAAAAATAAATGTATTACTTTAATTTTAAAATCCATCAATTAAAAATAGTTTAACACTGCAGAGACATGCTAAGGAGCAAGGGCTTGAACTGCTATCAGCATGTATTAAAGTATCCATAAATATTTGGAGAACCAGTGAATGGATAGATGGCTCAGTGAGACCTGAGGCACACAGCCAGCAGGGGGGCAAAGAAAGCTAGGGATGCTGGGAGCAAGCCTGTGTGTGGGACAGATGGTACTGTCCAGCATGACATACAGTGCACAGCGGCCACAGTCCTGTTTCTAAAGAGAGCTAATTCAGGTCTAATCAGATTCTTTCTGGCAGGTGGGCTCAGGCAGGCAGGGCTGCTGACAATCACTTCCCACATCCCAGCTGACCTAGTTTATTATTCCCATCTTTCTCTTTCCTCCCTGCTTGCATTTCTCCTTCTCTCTTGAGTCAGGCTCTTGTTAAGTAGCACAAGCTGTCCTTGAACTCATGGCAGTTCTCCAGCTTTAGACCCCGCAGCCCTGAGATTGAGGGCAAGGAGGCTGTTATTTCTAAGATTCCACCATCACCTGTCTGTGAAATATGGGGCAGCCTGCAGGACCATTAATGTACATAGGACACCCACATTCTAAGTAGCTAGGCTAAGCAGTTTGGGTTGTCTAGACACAGAATGGATAAAAGCTGTTGAATTCAGTGAGTGTCAAATCCTAAAGCAGCCCAAACTGTCATCATTTGAGAAAGTCAAAGTGGAGAAACAGATTATATGAATTTGGCCATGTCTTCATTTTATTTAAGCACCTATTATTTTACAGGCATTCTCGCACTTCCACACTGAGTTATGTATCACTTGGTGTGATTTTTGCCTTGTTAAATCGACTAACAAGGTAATTACTTGGGCTGAGGTGGTTTGAAGAGGACACGAGAATCTGCACAGAAAATAGCAGTAATTTTCTAAACACAGCCAAGTCAATTGTATCCCTCGCTCACTAACGGAAAGACTCCAGCTTCTACTAGACAGCCCACTATGTGATCGTCCTTGCTGAATAGCTGCTGAGCCTGTTTTGAAGAGAGTGTAGAAATCCTGCAGGTTTAATTGCCAATAAATCAGCATGACCTCCAATCCCTGGCAGGCCTTTTCTACAATCATCTTTTCAACCAGAAAATGAAGAGCTGGATTTTACAAAGTGTGCATACTACCTATAGTAAGAAAACAGAATCGCACTGGGCACTCTCTCCGTTACAGTCTCCACGAGATAATGAAGGACTCTACTAATAACATGTTCTGTTTGCTTTAGGTTATTTTCAACTTTCTTTATAGTTATTTCTTTTTGTTATTATAGGGACTGGCCCTGTCTTTTTTTTTAAAAAAACTAATCATTCATTATTTCAATATTTTGCCAGAGAGATTACTCCCTAGTTAATTTGCACAAATTTGCATTAAAATATTCTGGCTCCCTCAAAATACTTGTCACAAACTGGTTGAATTGGATGTTGCTTTGAGCTGATTTTTGAATTTGTTTTTAAAGGTACTTATTTTAAAATTAATATCCCCAATTTTGACTATAATGGATAAAGAAATTTGGCCATTTGTTCACCCCAAATAAAACATAAGCCTGGGATTATACTTTTGAGCTCTTTGTGTATCTACTTTCATTTAAATGAGTAATATTCTGGGATGGATATTCATGTATTTGAATAGTTAATTATATTATTACTATAAGAAAACATTAAAATTTAAAACTCTTAAATAGTAGGATGTAGCTGTGTTTAATTTCCGTAAGCTACTGTTGAACACTCTGAATTCAGGCAGGGGCTGTCCCTGGCTAGCCGGAAGGCTCCAGCTGGCTTGTTACGCACTGTGTCAGAAGCCCATCTTTTCTGGGACTGTGTGAAGGCCGTACTGTTGTGGGTTTGATATTTATTTATTTATTTATTTATTTTCATTTTCAGTATCATAGGTATAACCCAATGTCTTGGGCATGTTAGGCAAGCTCCCATCCATGGCATTTGGAGCACACATCTGAAGTTTACCACTAGGGTGGCGAAGACTCTAGGACCACACTGGCAGCAGTGATGTACGTTTTTAATCTCTTCAAATCCCCACATAACAACAGGCCGAGTTTCTGGATAGCAAAACCAAAAACCATTTACAATAAAATCAGGCGATGGGTAACCCGGGTAAGCCTGCAATACAAGCAACTGAGAGCAAATCACCAGTGTTCACAGAGCAAAGGCCCTCCAGTGGACATGAGAACAGGGCAGAAACAGAGGGATCTTGTCCCCACTTCAGCAGTAGGCAAGGCCTGCAGTGAGGACAGAGGAGCAAGGATAGGTTAGACTGGAGAAACTCCCACATCGACCAGCTGGGGCTCCCTTCCAGAGCTCTATCTGTGTGTTTGTGAGCCTGTGATGTGTGATACACAAAAACCTAAGCAAATTCTTCAACAGTGTAGTTTAATACCTGTCCTTCAGAACTAGGACTTTCTGGCAAAAAGATGAGGGATCAGAAAAAACAAAACAAAACAATCACCACTAACAAAAATGTTGTTTACATGTTTGTTTGTTTTCAATGCCAGGGACTGAACCCAGAGCCTTACAGGTCTTAGGCTAGCATTCCGCTGCGCTATTTCCTTGTGCTTTTAAAAATGAGTGTGTGTACGTGTGTGTGTGTGGGGGGGTGGGTGCATGTGTTTGAATGTGTGTGGGCACTTGTGTGCCACAGTGTGTATGTGGAAGAAAGAGGACAACTTTTAAGGACTGGTTTCCTTTTTTTGTATCTCAAGAGGCAGGACCTCTTGTTGATTCGGCCAGATGCAGTGTAGTCCAGGCTAGCTAGCTCAGGGTAGTCCAGCCATCCCAGGCACTTCCATCTGATTCTCCTATTTCCACCTCCCATCTCTCTGTAGGAGTGCTGGGATTACAGGTGCATCTGGCTTTCTATATGGGTGCCAAGGGATGAAATCAGGGCATTAGGTTTGTTTAGCAAGCACATTTATGTGCTGAGCCATCTCTTTAGCCTTGTCTTTGGTTACTTTTCAGACAAGGTCTTACTACATGCCCAGGCTATCCTTGAACTCATAAACCTCTTCCTCAGCCTCTCAGATGCTAGATTTATAAGCATGCTCTACCATACTGGCCAAAAATTAACAATGATGTCCTATAGTGTTGACTATGAATTGGAAATACAACTTTGATTAAAATTTATTGTTTTATGGTTTAAAATGGTTGCTTCTCAGTATCTTATTCTGTGCCATTTTTCCTCCCTCTTTGTTATATGAAGAATCTAACACAGAGCTCGGTGTGTACCAATCTAAGGAGGCTCTCACTATCTTCATACTCAGAAGGCAGAGGCAAGAGGGCTATGAGCTTAAGGCCAGCCTGGGCTATGCAGTGAGCGTGAGGCTAGCCTGGACTCCCAGCTGGCCAAAGATAGCACAATTTAAAATTTAAGCTTCAAGGTTAATGATTGATTTAATGAAATCTCTCAATTAAATTTAAATATATATGTTCAAAGTTATACATATGGTTCTTATACATACATTTACTTATTTATTATTGTTGGTTTCTTTTAAATTGGTCTTCTTTGGAAGATGCCAAGGAACTAACTCATTGAAAAACTAGTAACTGATAATTGTTTGTTGCTGTCCCCTCTTTTTGTATTAATAGTGCACTGGCTTCCTTAATGGTAAATGAGTGAAAGCATTTTTATATAAAAAGAGGCTCCCACTAAAAAGGAAGAGGGCATTAAAGCATCGTACTTCTCAACCCTCAGTGAAATGATGGATGTGTCATCGAACCTCAGCAGCCATTCATGTCACACACACAAAAAACCAATCAAATATGTCTGTCACACCTGCGGTGACTCCTTCAGGAGATTAGAGTTGAGTCAGACCACACTGCGGAAATTCAGTTGCCAACACAAGGGAAGTGTGGGGCAGAGAAAGGTGCTGAACCACACCCACCATAGGTGTATCCGCGCAGTGTTCCAGAGTCATCAGTCAGCCAGGCCGACTGGGTCCTTCAGTACACCTTAAGAAGGGGAGGAGGAACCTAGATCTTAAAACAGATTTCAAAGCAGTTAAATTCCAGTCAAAGGATACACCGTTGGCTGTTTTATCCCACAGAAGGGCTTCTATATATGGATATAAAGAGCCCTATAGGTGTTGTTGTTTGTTTGCTTTTGCTTTTTTTATTGATATTTATTGAGCTCTACATTTTTCTCTGCTCCCTTCCCTGCCTCTTCCCTCCTCCCTTCAATCCTCCCCCAAGGTCCCCATGCTCCCAATTTATTCAGGAGATCTTGTCTTTTTCTACTTTCTATTTCCCATGTAGACTAGATCTATGTAAGTCTCTCTTAGTGTCCTTATTATTGTCTAAATTCTCTGGGATTGTGGTTTGTAGGCTGGCTTTCTTTGCTTTATGTTTAAAAACCACCTATGAGTGAGTACATGTGATAATTGTCTTTCTGTGTCTGGGTTACCTCACTCAAAATAATGTTTTCTAGCTCCATCCATTTTCCTGCAAAATTCAAGCTGTCATTATTTTTTCTGCTTTGTAGTACTCCATTGTGTAAATGTACCACATTTTTCTTATCCATTCTTCGATTGAGGGGCATTTAGGTTGTTTCCAGGTTCTGGCTATGACAAACAAAGCTGCTATGAACATAGTTGAGCACATGTCCTTGTGGCACGATTGGGCATCCTTTGGATACATACCCAAAAGTGGTATTACTGGGTCTTGAGGAAAGTTGTTTCCTAATTTTCTGAGAAATCGCCACACTGACATCCAAAGGGGCTGTACCAGCTTGCATTCCCACCAGCAATGCAGAAGTGTTCCCTTTTCCCCACAACCTCTCCAGCATAAGTTGTCATCAGTGTTTTTGATCTTGGCCATTCTTACAGGTGTAAGATGGAATCTCAGAGTTGTTTTGATTTGCATTTCTCTGATGACTAAGGATGTTAAGCATTTCCTTAAGTGTCTTTCAGCCATTTTAGATTCCTCTGTTGAGAGTTCTCTGTTTAGGTCTGTACTCCATTTTTTTATTGGATTATTTGTTCTTTTGATGACCAATTTCTTGAGTTCTTTGTATATTTTGGTGATCAGACCTCTGTCTGATGTGGGGTTAGTGAAGATCTTTTCCCATTCTGTAGGCTGTCATTTTGTCTTGTTGACCGTGTCCTTTGCTTTACAGAAGCTTCTCAATTTCAGGAAGTCCCATTTATTAATAGTTTCTCTCAGTGTCTGTGCTACTGGGGTTATATTTAGGAAGTGGTTCCCTATGCCAATGCATTCAAGTGTACTTCCCACTTTGTCTTCTATGAGGTTCAGTGTAGCTGGCTTTATGTTGAGGTCTTTGATGCATTTGGACTTCGGTTTTGTGTATGGTGATAGATATGTGTCTATTTTCATTCTTTTACATGTTGATATCCAGTTATGCCAGCATCATTTGTTAAATATGCTTTCTTTTTTCCATTTGATATTTTTTGCTTCTTTGTCAAAAATCGGGTGTTCGAAGGAGTGTGGATTAATACCCGGGTCTTCGATTCTGTTCCATTGGTCCTCCTGTCTGTTTTTATGCCAATACCAGGCTGTTTTCAGTACTGTAGCTCTGTAATAGAGTTTGAAGTCAGGGACTGTGATGCCTCCAGAAGTTTTTTTTTATTGTACAGGATTGTTTGGCTATCCTGGGTTTTTTGCTTTTTCATATGAAGTTGAGTACTGTTCTTTTGAAGTCTGTGAAGAATTTTGCTGGGATTTTTCTGGGCAATGAATCTGCAGATTGCTTTTGGTAAGATTGCCATTTTTACTATGTTAATTCTACCCCCATACCCACACCCACCAAGAGCATGGGAGATCTTTCCACTTTCTGGTGTCTTCTTCAGTTTCTTTCTTCAAAGATTTAAAGTTCTTGTCATACAAGTCTTCCACTTGTTTTGTTAGAGTTACTCTGAGATATTTTATGCTGTTTGTGGCTATTGTGAAGGGTGATGTTTCTCTGATTTCTTTCTCTGCCCATTTATCATCTGTGTACAGGAGGGCTACTGATTTTTTTTTTTTTGAGTTAATCTTGTATCCTGCTACACTGCTGAAAGTGTTTATGAGTTGTAGAAATTCCTTGGTAGAATTTTTGGGGCTGCTTATGCAAACTATCATCAGCATATAGTGAGAGTTTGACTTCTTTTCTGATTTATATCGCCTTGATCTCTTTTTGGTGTCTTATTGCTCTAGCTAGGACCTCAAGTACTATATTGAATAGCTATGGAGAGAGTGGACAACTTTGTCTTGTTCCCGATTTCAGTGGGATCACTGGGAGTTTCTCTCCATTTAGTTTGATGTTTGCTGTTGGCTTTCTGTATATTTTCATTATTATGTTTAGGTATGTTCCTTGTATCCCTGCTCTCTCCAAGGCTTTTATTATGAAGGGATGTTATAGTTTGTCAAAAGCTTTTTCAGCACCTAATGAGATGATCATGTGGTTTTTATTTTTCAGTTTATTTATATGGTGGATTATGTTGACAGATTTTCATATGTTGAACCTTCCCTACATCTCCGAAATGAAGCCTACTTGATCATGGTGGATGATGGTTCTGATGTGTTCTTGGATTCGATTTGCCGGTATTTTATTTAGTATTTTTGCATCAATGTTCATGAGTGAGATTGGTCTGTAATTTTCTTAGTAATGTCTTTCTGTGGTTTGGGTATCAGGGTAATTGTAGCCTCATAAAAAGAGTTTGGCATTGTTACTTCTGTTTCTATTGTGTGAAATAATTTGAGGTGAATTGGTATTAGTTCTTCTTTGAAAGTCTTGTAGAATTCTGAGCTGAAACCATCTGGTCCTGTGCTTTTTTTGGTTGGGAGACTTTTGATGACTGTTTATATTTCTTCAGCAGTTATAGGTCTGTTTAATTTGCTTATCTGGTCTTGATTTAATTTTGGTAAGTGATATTTATCCAGAAAGTTGTCCATTTCCTTGAAGTTTTCCAATTTTGTGGAGTACAACTTTTCAAAATATGACCTGATGATTCTCTGTATTTCCTCTGTGTCTGTTGTTATGTCCCCCTTTTTATTTCTGATTTCATTTCTGCCTTTTTGTTAGTTTGGATAAAGGTTTGTCTATTTTGTTGATTTTCTCAAAGAACCAACTCTTTGTCTCACTGATCTTCGTATTGTTTTCTTTGTTTCTATTTTATTGATTTCAGCTCTCAATCTGATTATTTCTGCCGTCTAGTTCTCTTAGTTGAGTTTGCTGCTTTTTGTTCTAAAGTTTTCAAATGTTCTGTTAATTCACTAGTGTGGGATTTTTCCAGCTTCTTTGTGTTGGCATTTAGTGCTATGAACTTTCCTCTTATAATTGCTTTCATTGTGTCCCATAAATTTGGGTATGTTGTGTGGTCATTTTCATTGAATTTTAGGAAGTCTTTAATTTCTCCCTTTATTTCTTCCTTGACCCATTGATGATTCAGGTGAGCATTGTTTAATTTCTATGATTTTGTGCGTTTTCTGGAATTAGTATTGCTGTTGAGTTCTAGTTTTAAGCCATGGTGATCTGATAAGATACATGTGGTTATTCCAATTTTTTTTTTATATCTGTTGAGGTTTGTTTTGTTACCGAGTATGTGGTCAATTTTTGAGAAGGTTCCTTGAGGTGCTGAGAAGAAGGTATATTCTTTTCTGTTTGGATGGAATATTCTATTGATGTCTCTTAAGTCCATTTAAATCATATTATCTGTTAGTTCCCTTCTTTCTCTGTTAATTTTTTGTCTGACCGACCTGTCTAGTGGTGAGAGTGGAGTGTTGAAGTCTCCCACTATTAGTGTGTTGGGTTTAATGTATGATTTAAGCTATAGAAGTGGTTTTTTTTTTAAATATGAGGGTGCCCTTGTATTTGGGGCATAGATATTCAGTATTGAAATTTTCTCTTGATGGATTTTTCCTGTGACTAATATGAAATGTCCTTCTTTGTCTCTTTTGATTGATTTTAGTTTGAAGTCTATTTTGTTAGATATTAGGATAGCTACACCAGCTTGTTTCTTAGGTCCATTTGATTGGAAATTTTTTTCCCAACCCTTTACTCTGAGGCAATGTCTGTTTTTGAGGTTGAGGTGTGTTTTTTGTATGCAGCAGAAGGATGGATTCTGTTTTTGTATCCAACTGTTAGCCTGTGTCTTTTTATAGCTGAGTTGAGTCCATTTATTAATGGGATATTAATGACCAGTGATTGATATTTTCTGTTAACTTAGTTTTCATTGTTGGGGATGTTAATTTGTGTGTTTTTCTCTTCTTTGGGATTTACTTCTGTGAGATCATCTATTGTCTGTGTTTTTGTTGATGTAGCCAACTTCCTTGAGTTGGAATTTTCCTTCTAGTACTTTGTGTAGGTCTGGGTTTGTGCTAGGTATTGATTAAATCTGGTTTTGTCATGGAATATCTTGTTTTGTCCTTCTACAGTTATTGAAAGTTTTGGTGGGTATAGTAGTCTGGGCTGGCATCTGTGGTCTCTTAATGTCTGCATAATGCTTGACCAGGACCTTTTTGTTTTCATTGTTTCCATTGAGAAGTCAGGTGTAATTCTGATAGGTCTACCTTTATATGTTACTTCGCCATTTTCCTCTGCAGCTCTGAATATTCATACTTTATTCTGTATGTTTAGTGTTTTGATTATTATGTGGCGAGGGGACTCTTTTTATGATCCAGTCTATTTGGTGTTCTATAAGCTTCTTGTATCTTCATAGGCATATCTTTTTTTAGGTTGGGAAAGTTTTCTTCTGTGATTTTGTTAAATATATTTTCTGTGCTTTTGAGTCTAACTTCTTCTCCTTCTTCTATACCTATTATTCTTAGGTTTGGTCTTTTCATGGTGTCCCATATTTCCTGGATATTTTGTGTTAAACTTTTGTTAGATTTAATATTTTCTTTGACTGATGAGTCTATTTAGTCTATTGTATCTTCAGTGTTTGAGATTCTCTCTTCCATCTCTTGTATTCTGCTGTTTATTCTTGCATTTGTGGTTCCTGATTGTTTTCTCATGACTTCTGTTTCTATAATTTCCTCAGCTTGTGTTTTTTTATTGTCTCTATTTCAGTTTTCAAGTCTTGAACAGTTTCTTTTATATATTTGGTTTCTTTTTCTTGGTTTTCTTGAAGGGATTTGTTGATGTCTTCCAATTTTTTGTTTGTCTTTTCCTCCATTTCTTTGAGGGAATTTCTCATTTCCTCTTTCTGGGCCTCAAACATTCTCCTGAAGTTATTTTTTAGGTCATTTTCTTCTGCTTCAACTATATTTGGTTGTTCAAATCTTGCTGTTGTAGGGTCAGTAGATTTTACTGGTGTCATGTTGCTCTTTGTGGTATTGCATGTGTTCTTACCTTGTCTACCCATCTTTTCCTCTAATTGGTGTAATTGGAGCTGTCTGTGACTCTGGTGATCAATCATCCAGGTGCCAGTGGATCCAAGGCTCAGATGGTTGCTCCTCATCGTGCAGTCAGTACCATGGTTCCAGTCACCCTGTTGGTCACCCTGTGCTCTTAAGCAGTCACTCAGTGCTCCCAGGGCTTGCTCTGCTAGCTTAGAGTTCACTGTCTCAGGCCTGCTCTGGCCTAAGTGCTGGCGCATAACTGTTTCTGTAAATGTTCCTGGTCTGGATCTGCTCCTGGGGAGGTCCTGGCTCAAGCCTACTCCATCCAAGGTCCTAAACTCACACCTGGACCTGCAGAGGTCTCTGGTTCCTGTCCACTCCCTCAGAGGTCCCAGACTCATACCTGGACCCTCAGGGGTCCTGGCTCAGGTCTATTCCTTTGCATTTCCCAGACTCATGTCTGAGTCTGCAGAGGTCTGTGGCTCTTGCCCACTCCCTCAGTGGTTGTTCTCCTATACCTGCTTCTGTGGAGTTCACTGCCTCAGGCCCAGTCCAGCCCAGGTTACTGGCTCAGTCCTGCTTCTGTGAAGTTTGCTGCCTCAAGACCACTCAGTCCTAGGTTGCTGGCTCAGTCGCATCTCTATACTTAATCAATGTAAAAATCCTTTGATGAATTCTAACATGAAGTCATCACTCTACGAAATCCTCAGACGGAGTCGAGTATCCTGTCTCTACAAGTCCTCAGACTGAATGCTCGTAGTTCTCTTTTTGATGTCAGCACTTTCTCCCCATCTGCTCTTTGTTGTAGGCCTTAACAGTGGTGGATAGCTAGGGATCTGGCTCCTCTGCCACAGCTATTCCTTTCATGAAGGTGTGGAGGTAGCAAGTTTATAGGATTGTGACAACATTTAACATGAACTCTCAAACTATGTGTTTCAGCAAAATATCCTTAACAGAAATTGGGTACTAAAACAGTGATTATGAGCTAGACATGGTGGCACATGCCTACAATACCAGCTACTGTGATGCTGAAACAGAGAGAGCCCAGAAGTTTAAGAACCAAGAACCAGTATGACCCTATCACAAAGACAAAGAATTTAAAATGGCTGGAAAGATAGCTCAGCGGGTATCACACAAACCTGAGGACCCGAGTTCTACTCAGAACCCAAGCCAAAAAGCCAAGAGTGGTGACATGTACTTGTATCTCAGTGCTAGGGTGATGGGGGCGTGGGTCCCTAGGGCTTGCTGGCCACACAGCCTATGTCAGTCAGCAAATCCCAGGCTAAATGAGGGAACCCTGTTACAATACAAGGTGGCTGGAACCTAAGGAATAACACCTGAGGGTGAGCTCTGGCCTCCACACTCATGATCACTCACATGTACATGTATGCCCACACATATGAACACACATATAGGCACAAAATAAATAAACAGCAATCATAACAAAAAATATATATCTTTACCCAAGACTAGCTTGCTCAGACTTTGTGAGAATTCTAAACCCATGCAGGGCATGCTGAGTGTGGTGGTGCATGACTTTAATCCCAGTGCTGAGGAAATAGGGGCAGGCAGATCTCTATGAGTTGGCGATCAGCCTGGTCTACATAGTGAATTTCAGGCCACCCAGGGCTACACACTGAGACCCTGTCTCAATTAATTAATTAAAAATTCTTGTCTTAAAATTTATGTTAAGTAGATAGTGCAAATCTTTTTCTGAAGAAAAGTAAGTATAATGCAGATTGCTACAGGAATCCGTTAATTATAGATAGGTACATGCAAGCACCTTGCAAACGAGGAAGAAAATGAAGAAACATAGGGTTGCCCCGGTGAATGTAAATTAGCTCTTCACACCACTGCTGGGACTCCGAGGCTAACCTGGCAGAACCATGCTTAACTTATTCTTTTTAGGTGCCATTCCCAAATCCCTAATACTTAGATATTGGATTATCTCTAAAGATAAGAAAACATTTTATAAGTATAAATAACAGGATTATAGCAAATCCTACAGCATTTTGAACCAGGATTAGTGTGGACAAAATATAGTTCTTTAATCCAGGACTTGTATAAGTAATTGCTACCCCCCTCGCTGTGAATTAGCTGAGTAATCCGATTACAGACAGATGGGAAGACGAACGTTCCAGAAAGCTAACAAGGAGCATTTTCCATGTTAGGAACTCACAAACTCTTTTAGTTTTTCTGACATAATATCTGTGCTGATCCATTCTTGATACCCAAAGAACCGAAATTGGGGTTACTGCTGCCATGGGGTTACTGTTCTGGGATAGAGCTAAGTGTCTTGGAAGGATTATGAATTAATGGGTTTCCTGTGAGATGATTGTTTTTATTTATGCCAACAGAAAGGGCATGTGGAGAACAGATGGCTGTCATTCGGCACAGAATGGCTCCAGATGACGGTGCCGTTCCCACGTTGAGCTCTGAGAGAGCTCAAACTGACTTGGCTGTGGGCAGTTGCCCAGTGACTGCCTGAGCATCCTACGCAGCCTGCTCTGAGCTTTGTGCTCTGGTGTCCTTAGGGCAGAGAGACTGGTTTCCCGAGTAGGAGACTTGAAATAATCCACAATCCTAAAGGTAAAGAGGAAAATACTTCAACCACAAAGGTACAGTTGGAGTGTGTTTCCTTTCTGAAAAATATCAGAGAAAATATTGAAACTGCTTTGCTTTCTGTCTTATTTGTGCAAATGGAACAGCTGGCAGGCAGCAATCTGGGTTGACTCTTAGGCCAGATAAACAGAATCGTGTGTGTGTATATGTGTGTGTGTGTGTGTGTGTGTGTGTTTGCAGGTACACTCACCCATGCATGCTCATGTGACAGCTAGAGCTCAACATTGCTATCTTCCTCAGTCACTGTCCAGCTTGTTTTTCAAGTCAGGCTCTCACGCTGTATCTGGAGCACACTGTTTCAGCTGGACTGGATAGCTAGCGAGTACCAGGGTGTTACACGGGGATCGAATTGTGGTCCTTGTACTTTGTTCAGCAAGCGTTTTATCTACTGAGCCATCTTGACAGCACTAGTGTTAAGTAGACCTTTTGGTGCACATATTTGATAGTTGAAGATTTCTGATTGTTAAAGATAAATATTACAACCATCAGGAGATACTTCTATGTTGTTACTGACCTGTGAATTCCAATTATAATTTCATCATGAAGCATAGTTGACATGGTCAGCTTGTTTCTCTTTTGCTTCCACAGCCCACAAACTAGAGAACTTTCCCATGTGTCTAACTAACATGTTGATGGAACTCACATTCTTTTTGCCCCCCAACTATAAAGTCAAGGATGATCTTGAACCCCTGATGCTACTGTCTTTACCTCTTGTATGCTGGGAGTATAGGCATGCATCATCATGCTTGGTTTATACAGTTGTTGGACATTGAAGCCAAGGTTCATGTGTGCTAGACAAGCACTCTACCAACTGAGCTACAACCCCAGCCTCAAAGGGACAAGAAGAGCTCCATGAAGTCTCCAAGTAGAATGCAAAATGCACATGGATTGCTAAGTGTACGGGAAACTGTTCTTTCAAAATGTGTGCATCACAACTGTGTAAGTTACAATAAACCATGAACATACTTAAATCATAGTTTTTTTCAAAGTCAGCCCCTATTCTATTGAACTATATTGTCATCCACATACCTATCCACTCAGCAAGTAGTGATCGGTCATGTAGAGTGGGCCAGGTTATGACCTAGGCCTTGGAATGTAATAATAATCACATAGAAGACTGTGGCCTTTTACTCTAGTGTCTCAGGGCTTGAGCCACATGCATCAAACAATTCCCAGTTACCAAAGTCAGCTCCTCTTACTGAGTCTGTCTCTAAGCCCTCCTGGCTCTTAATTGTTCTTGGTTTCTCTTCTGTCTGTTTAATCACTTCCATTTGGCCCAATAACACATTTTAGAATAGATTCTTCATTTTGTGTTCCCAAATCTCTTCTTCTGGCATGGTTCCCCAGAGAAGGAATAACCCAGGATCAGACTTCACGGCTTGCAAGCACGCGAGCAGATATTTGACAGTGGCCCTGTGCCCCCTTCTAAGTTAGGCAGCCCAGTGCTTTCCTGCGCAGCTTTTGTTTGGCTCAGTGGAAGCCACAAATAAGCAAGTTCATCTCAGGACAAAATTAAGACGCTGATAAAGATGACTGCTACTTTAATTTCCTTTGTTGCCCTTCCTTCACTTAGCCAAAATGGTCTTCCTTTTAGGATATTGCTTTAGTCATCAGGGGATCAAGGAAAGGGAACATTCCTCCTCCAACTTGTTCCTCCTGCTCCTATGCAAAGGAACCCTGCCTTAGCGGTCAGAGACTTAATGGATTCCTATAAGAGACCTGGAGGAGAAAGGATGCCTGGAGTTTCCCTTTGTCCCTTCCGTTCAGCCTTCAGCCTCCATGGACAAGTATCAAATGTTTGAGCAAAATTTAAAGTTTCAAAGTCTATAAAAATGAGGATGATAACCTCTTGTTATGGCCACGCTGACATCAGCATACTTAACTTCAGTTAAAATGATCAATTTGCCTAATTCAAGATTATTACATCATCTATCATTCTAGTGCTAATCAAGTCTGTGTTCTTCCAGTGAAATCTGTTACAGGGAGATGAAGATTCTAACCAGGCAGTCAGAAGAGAGGAGATAACAGAGTAACTCAGTTAAATTATAAAGTCTCTAAGAGGCTTACGTGACATCTAACTCTTGAAAAGAATTTTGTGGGGAGAGGAGGAAGCCCTGAGTGAAGGACTCTTGAGCGAGTCTGTGCTGTTGATGTGGGCACTGTGGTGGTCATGAACATAGCTTCTGACCCAAGGGAAAACTGCCCAGTTCTTTCCCCTGCTCCCATCTAGAAGGATGAGGTTCAGAGTGACGGTAATGGTGTGTGTAGACAATGCTCGGCATTGCTTTCTCATGGACAACATCCAGGACCTGAAGACAGCTCCCCTGTGGAGATTGCTCCTGCCAAGGTTGGCTAAATTGTCTCCTTGATCCAGTTGTATACCATAAACCCCGCCTCCTTCTTATCTGCAGGCAATAACCCTTCTCTTTGTTCATCTGTATGCAACCGCCCTGTCTCCCTGTTCAACTGCATTTAATAAACATGTTGAGCTTCCAGAGTCCTGCAGTCTCTCTACTAGAGAGCCCAGTCCACCGGATCTCAGCCTTTTCTGTGTATCTGTGTGTTTGTCTTTTCATCATTCCCTAGACAGCCGAGTCTCTCAGGTCTTGCAAAAATTCTGCAAGATTTTATTTTTCGTTGTATACATGTGTGTGTCTATGTGTAGATGTGTGAGTGAGTGTAATGTTTCGGATGCTAGAAGAAGGCATTGGATCCCTTGGAGCTGGAATTCGAGGTGGTTGTGAACTGGTCACAGTGGGTCCTGGGAACCAAACAAGAGCAGTACTTGTTCTTTTTATGTTATATCTTATGTTAGACAGAGTCTCATCATGATTCCCTGGTTGGCCTAGAACTCTCTGTGTAGACCAGGCTGGCCTCCAATTTACAGAGGTCTGCACGTCTCTGCCTCCTTAGTTTTTGTATTAAAGGGTGGGATACCATGCCTGATCTAGAGGCCATGATCTTAACTGCTGAACCATCTCTCCTGTCCCTAGCATCTAACTTTAACCTTGTCCAGTACCCAGAGATTTAGGTAGTCCTTAATCTGCTCCAGGGGACCGCTCTTGCCAGAGTCCCCTTCTCCAGTTTCTTCACTCCATTATCTGGTTCTCGCTGGCCCCTTTCTTCTTTCAGAATACTGCTTTTTAAGGATGTGTAAGAAGCTGGATGTGATGGCACACACCTTTAATTCTAGCACTCAGGAAACAGAGGCAGGTGGGCCTCTGATTTCGAGGCCAGCTTCATCTATATAGAGAATTCCAGGACAGCCAGAGATACACAGAGAGACCTTGTCTCATAAACATTAACGAACATGCTAGATAGAGATATGTAGCCATTCTGCACTCACAGGCAGAATAATTTAACATTACAAACACTCCGAGACAGTCCTCTCTCCATGTCTCCCTTATATCCCCAGCAAAGTTTCTCAGTAGAGCTAGAAGTGTAACAACTGACAAAGGAGGAGAAGGGGAATGGATACAGGCAATGATATGAGTACCAAAGTCAAAGCATTCTTACCTCATTGATTTGCCAAGGGCTTTCACAGCTGGTCTGGTACCTCTGGCCATCATTTCTAGATGAAATATTTAGTAAGCTATTCCAGGTACATGTCCCCTGTAAATCTGAGTCTAGATACAGCAGATATTAAACACGTGGCCCACAGGAACCAGAGCTGGCACAGTCAGAGGTCAGCGACGCATCGTAAATTCATAGCACACACAAGAGACATCTTGGAAGCCTTAGTTTGTTAAATGGGACTGAATGATATTAGTACTCATTGGACTCAGGTTTGTGAATGCCTTATTTCATTTGTGGTATTTTATTTCATTCTGTAGATTGCTTTTTTACTTCGTTAAAAGTGTTTTTCATTCATAAAATTAAGAAATTTTCACTGAAGTTCAACCTCTTCTTCCTCCTCTTCCTCGAAGGAGTCTTATGTAGCTAAGGCTTGCTTCCCATCAACTCTGTAGCCAAGGATGACTTTGAACTTCAAATCCTCTCACCGAGTGCCTTGGTTACAGGTGTGAGCCACCATTCCTGGATAGTTACAGGTGTGAGCCACTGTGCCTGGATGGTTACAGGCATGAATCACTGTGCCTGGATGGTTATAGGCGTGAGTCACCATGCCTGGATGGTTACAGGTGTGAGTCACTGTACCTAGATGGTTACAAGTGTGATCCACCGTGCCTCAGTGGTTACAGGTGTGAGCCACCATGCATGGATGATTATAGGTGTGAGCCACCATGGTTGGATGGTTACAGGTGTGAGCCACCATTCCTGGATTATATAGTCCTGGAGTTTGAACATGGGTCTTCACGCATATTAAGGAAGCAACTCTACCAAGTGAGTCACATCCCCACCCTGTAGCTAGTCTTCCACCTCTGGTCCCCAAACATACTAGGGGTTTAATCTGGGGCCTTATACATGCTTGTCAAGTGCTTTATCACTGAGGTGCAGCCCGAACTCTCCAATACTGACATTTTATAGTAGGAGAGAAAGTACACCCCAAGTTAACTATTTAAAATGTCTCTGCCTGCTAACTGTCCCTTATGGTTCAAATACAGCAAGTCATTTTTGAAAGCTTGGCTCTCATCTGCTGACATTATTCTTGAGATTTTGCGAATGTTAGGGGGTGGGATCTAGCCAGAAGTGTGTTGTTAGGTGCACATTCTTGGAGGCTGCACCTTGTTCTAGCTCCCTGCCCCTTACTTCCTGTCTACCCTGAGACGAGAAGCCTATGGCACATGCTCTCTCATCAAGGTATTCTGCTTGACTGTGGGGCCAGAGCCAACAGAGCCAAGGATGGTGGCTCAAGGACCTCTGAACTATAAGCTAAAATAAATCCTCTTTTATGTCATTTACATCCATATTTTGCCAGTGATGAGATGCCTGCATAATACAGATCCTTAATGTATTCATGAGAAAGTCATGGACTCCAAGTGGGAGAAGGTAACTGATGACACCAAACTGTTTGGAAATGTTAAGAATCCCCCTGAAGAAGTCTAAGAAACTTCCACATGAGAGAGTGGGCATAACAGTCTGGAGTCTCCAGAAGTCTTAAAAGGAAGATCAAAATTCTTAGATAATCTAAATTTGCTGAAAGAAGTCTAGAACCCATGACTCTCTGTCCAGAACTATACTGTTTACACAAGTGTGACAGTCCTAGTGGGAATGAGAAACAAGGACTTGGTGTTTTGTCCAACATTACTGTTTTCCCATTTCTCAAGACAGAGTCTTAGTAGTCCTGACTGGTCCAGAACCTACTATGTAGACTGAGCTATCCTGGAGGCCTGAGCGGTTCTCTGTTCCCTGCATCCAGAGGGCTGGGATTACGGGGGGCGGGACACACTAGGCCCAGCTGCTGTCCAATGCTTCTTTACTTGTTTCTGTCTGGCCATATGGAACTGTCTTTGATTCCTTGAGTATTCCACATCTCTAACTACTTTCCTTCCAAGGCAGTTATAATATAATATGTAATTAGGTATTTGTTTGGTAATTCGATCATCTGATTTCACCACATGGAAAACTTAAAGAAAAAACACTTTGGTTGTGTCAGGTTCCTTAGCTTTGTTTTTAAATTTATCCCAGGCTGGCTTGAAATTTTCAACTCTCTTGCTTTCGTGTTTCTGGTTGAGATGACAAATGGTACCACCACACTGGCAAGCAATTTCTTTTGTTCTGAAGCCTACTGAAATGTAACTGTGGTGTTGGAATAAGAATGGACCCCACAAACTCATATATTTGAATGCTTAGTCACCAGATAGAGGGCTGTTTGGGAAGGAGTCAGAGGTGTGGCCTTGGTGGAGGTGTGTCACTGGGAATGGCCCATGCCAGTCTGTCTCTTTCTCTGCCTGCCTATTGTCAGGAGATCATGAGGAGGAGTTCTCAGTGACTGCTCCAGCACCATGCTGTCTGCTTCCTGCAATGATGATCATGAAGTAATCCTCTAAAACTGTAAGTAAGCCCCATTTAATGCTTTTCTTCTATAAGAGTTGCCTAGGTCATGGTGTCTTTTCACAGCAATGGAACAGTAGCTAAGACAGTAGTCAATAGCTTAGAACATTGACTTGAAACACTTCCCATTTTCATTTGTTTGTTGGCTTTTTGACATAGAGTCTCACACTCATTGGGCTGGCCTCAAAACTTGGTGTATATCCAAGTGTGACACTGAACTCCTGATTTTCCTACCTCTGGAGTGCTGAGATTATAGTTAGGAGACACCACACCCAGACTCCCTATGTTCATTTTTTTAAAAAAAGTGGATTTGTATATACATTTTCAAAGTCTGGCTTCTATGACCATCCCAAAGTACTTTCTTACAGAAAGTTCAACCTTCTTTCTCCTGGAGTGTCTGGCTCACTCCACTCACAGGACTGGCCTAAAACTGCTTGCTTTGGGAGAAATGGCTCTCTTGCCATTCTCACATCTCTAGGTTCCTAGAGGGCAGGGACTGAATCTTCCTCACCTTTTAATTCCTTGAACCTGTGGCATACAGCGAATATTCATTGCTGTTTGGAAAGCCAGTAGGCAGCACCCTCCATGGCCTCTGCCACAGTTCCTGCCTCCAGGTTCCTGTCGTGCTTGAATTTCTGGTCCTGACTTCCTTCAGTGATGAACAGCAGCAGCGATGTGGAAGAGTAAGGCAAGTAAGCTCTTTCTGCCCCTACTTGTGTTTTGGCTATGGTGTTCCATCGCAGGAATAGAAACTCTAGTGAAGACATCTTTTGAGTCTGTTTTTAAATTATCTAATTAGTAAGACTAAGACCTACAAGAGGGGACCCCAATTTCCTCAGTAACATGTGATGACTGGTAAGACTTCCCAATATTTCCAGTAACACCTCCACATGCTTGATTTGACATGTGCCTCCCACATAAATGTATAAATAAATACATGCCAGAAACCTAAATGAATACCTGGGTGTCTTTCCACAATGTCAGAGCTTATTGAATAACAGGAAATCCACCAGGCTCAGTGATTGTAATGGCAGGGGTTGCTCATAAAACCCTACCTACTCTGGATATCTGGCCAAGGCAAAGGCAGGTTCTTTTATTCCAAACTTAATAACAAATATTAATTCATCTCACAGTAAACAGATCTAAATGTTGATATATACATATGTCGCTTAAAGAAAGAACAGAAGTGAAAGAGACTGGAGCACAGTTCAAAAGCTTTCAGAGGGGCTAAGTAAGGGCTGGAGAGATGGCTCAGAGGTTAAGAGCACTGACTGCTCTTCCAGAGGTCCTGAGTTCAATTCCCAGCCACCACATGGTAGCTCACAGCCATCTGTAATGAGATCTGGTGCCCTCTCCTGGCCGGCAAGCATACATGGAGGCTGAACACTGTGTATAGGATTGTTTTGGCTATCCTGGGCTTTTTGTTTTTCCATATAAAGTTAGTTATTGTTCTCTCAAGGTCTATGAAGAATTTTGTTGGGATTTTGATGGGGATTGCATTGAATCTATAGATGGCCTTTGGTAGAATTGCCATTTTTTACTATATTGATCCTTCCAATCCAGGAGCATGGGAGATCCTTCCATTTTC